>JADRCD010204180.1:0-36133 GCA_019843815.1 Montemys delectorum | reverse complement strand
AAAGAGGCCAAACATTCTCTATTATAATTGATGAAAAATGAGAAACAGAGACTAACACTTAAGCATATGAACAGACAACCTCTTAATCCAAATTAAACTGAAGTCTTAAAAGGAAAAAAATGAAATATTTTTCATGTTAGTCTTACACGATTTTAGCAACATAAAAATGAAAGACAGCCACTGTTTTATCCTCTAGTTTCAGCTTCTCTATTTCCAAAATTATATAGAGTTTTTGGAATCATACTAGTTGCCTAGCCAAATAATGTGGTAACAAGGCTGCTTTTCTTACTGGATGAAAGGATTTCTCTTCTTTACTATTGCACCTTAATGATGTAGTGCAAGATAGCTTCCAAAATAGCATTTCAGTTAGTAATTCAAGTTATTCATTAGCCATGTTTATGAAAATGGAGGATAAAAACTCACTTCCTTAATAACTGTAATATGTGAAAGTAACTATAATTAATTCATTAATTTTACATTTATTTTAGAAAATAATAATTGTGGATGATGAGCCTTGTATACACATTATTGTAAAGAGAGTAGAACATGGGAATGTGAGGGGTATCCCATTCTTGTGCACGTAAATGTTTTAACTAGTGATTTCTTTTTTTTTTTAATTAGGTATTTTCTTTATTTACATGTAAATTTCTCCTTTCCCATTTTCCCCTCCAAAAAACAAACAAACAAACAAAAACAACAAGAACAAACTCCTGTTGCCTCCCCCATCCCCATGCCTGCCACCCCACCCTCTTCCACTTACTGGTCCTGGCATTCCCCTACTCTGAGGCACAGAACCTTCACAGGGCCAAGGACTAGTGATTTCTTATTTGTTCTAAGGATGTTGTGTAAATTAAATAAAATCTACTAGAAAGAAAATTTGACAACTAGAAAAAAAAAGTTAAGACAAAGTACATGATAAATAGTGATAATAATTTGGAAATTACAAATGACCTTTCATCCTGTTAGGACACCATAATTTCATGGTCTACATGGTAATATTGCAAACAATCACCTCCACAATTTATTCTGTGGTATTTTGATAAGCAAAAAGAAATGCTCTGTCATAATGGACTTTCTTATATGAAGAAATATGAATATGGAACCTACATTAGAGAGAATGCAAACAGCAAGTAAGGAATGATTTAGGTGTACAGTTTACTATCATCCTTGCTTAGGGATCTATAGATTTGAAATGATGCCAACTTTATACTTGATCCTATTAAGCCGTGTCCTGCAAACCTCTGCCTTAAGACATGTTATATCTGTGTCTTATGCAAAGAGCCAAGAACATGTGTACGTGCATAAGTTCACATGTGTGTGCACATACGTGCTCATGCACGTATGTACACATGCATGTAGGCAAGCTTAGATATCTGAGGACTTGTGTATCCTACAGTGTCTGGAGGTAAAAGAAAAACCCTGGGTCCTTATTTTTGACTTTGTTTGGCACAGTCTTTTTATTGTTTACTTTTGCAAGTACCATGCAGGTCAGCCCACAGGCTCTCAAGAATTCTTCCATTCCTAACACACATCTCACTAGACAAATGCTGGGGTTGTAGACAGAGCTTGAAATGCTGTGATTTCTAAGGATTTTAACTGTTTTACTCATGCTTCTATTGAAAATGCTTCATTAACTGACTTATCTTCCCATTCCAAACCCCACAATATGTGGGTATGCATATATATATATATGCATATGTGCATATTTGTGTATGTATATTACATATATGCATATATGTATATTACATATATATATTATAGTATATATTATATACATACAATTTTATCATTTTTATTTCTAAGATGATTTGTATACATTACCATATCACTGTCAGTTATTCTTTTTGTTTGGGGTTCAGGTGGTCAGACTCAGGTCTTTAGTTTTGGGTGAAAGCTTCATTACCCACTGAGTCATTTCATTACCCCATCCTCAAACATAAAAAAGAATGAGGATCTATACCAAACCATAATCTACAGTCCATGGAAGGAAGAGTAGGAATTACAAAATTAATTAATATGTATTCTCATTTATTAATCTGAATTTGGTAGCCTGAAGTCCAAAATCTAAAATTCATCATTTTTATATATTTTGCACTTACTTAAATATCCCTAAAATCTTAAATCAAAATACTTATCATGACTCAATTAGTATACCTTTGGAGGGGAGCAGTAAAAATTATGGTATATTCACCTAAAGGGAACTAGCATTTCTAGATGGTAGTGGTCAAAAAAAAGAGAGGGAGGGAGGTGGAGGCAGGGAGAGAGAGAGAGAGAGAGAGAGAGAGAGAGAGAGAGAGAGAGAGAGGAGAGAGAACTTGGACTAAGGTGAAATGCATTCAATGTCAAGTAGAGAACGATGCAAAAGAAGACACCACCCATCATGCTAAGCCCTGATCAAATGATGTAGTAACATATTTGAGTGTCTTTTACTGACTGCTAGTCTCAGTTATGGTGTAGAGAATATACCAGACAGCCCATCAGGAAAGAATCAAATACAAAAAATAGTCATAAAATAAGTATAATATCACATGGAAAACACATATGTTTATAAGTGCGTATCAAAAAATGTGTGTGCAAAGAACACTTAAGAATTTATTTTTAAGTTACAATATGGACTTAAGAGTTTCTTGTATCGCAGGATTGACAAAATTAATTGAGGTTAGAGGAAGAGTGTGACAGGTAAATCTAATAGATAGTGATTTAAAACGTATTTCAGATACTGATTTCTGGGTAAAATTTATCCTAAAATATTTAGTATGGTATTACTAAAAGTTAGATAATAAGCATCCATTTGACTGACCTTCAATTCTTAATGTTTAAAATTAAAGTGTGGATTCAGGAGAGTGAATTAGTGAGATTTTCTGATAGTTTCTTTAGTATATAGAATTAATTAAAAGGAGTTATGAGAGAAACAGGAGGCAGAAACACAGACAATGAGTTCCTGAGCCTGATAGAATGAGATCAGTTAAACAATGAAATTACTCACAGAGTTATTTGATTAAAGTAATTAATAACACTTATGTGTGTCTTGATTTCAAAATCTTCTTTTTAAAACATTGTACTGTGTGACATTTCTGAGTCACTTAATATTGGAATCATCCCTCTGGCAACTCTGTAAATAGACAATGAGAAGAGACTAAAGCTGGTGGAGTTACACCAAGATGACTAAGAGTAGCTCAGCACAATATGCAGAATGTAATGTCTGCATTACCTTCACTTGTGCAATAAACTTTACTTATATAACTTGCAGTTGTTGGAGTATAGATCACAGATTGTAACCACAACAGATTGGAGTGATTAATCTATGCGATATTTGCTGGCTACTTCTTCAGATTCTCTGTTGTGTCTTATCCATGTTGAGCAACCACCTTGATACTCAGTGCCGGTCTTCATACTGAGATTACAGACGTTTGCAAAATATGATTGTTTAATATTATCATTATTCTTTACTGTTTTACATTTTAACTTATTATTTAATACAAATGGTTCATCATTCTGTTCAAAATGTACAATGGAATCTTGGGAGAATGAAACCCGTAACATTTTCTTTATGATGAAAAAAAATCACAGGTGAAAATTTCCAGAAAATGTACATACAAGTGACATTATATAGACTGATCAGATGGTATATGCATCTATATTAATACACACAGATGCAGATACACATATACAAGTGACATTACACAGTTTGAGAAGGTTATATATGTATATACAAACTCAGTCTTGTGTGTATAGATAAATAGATGATAGATAGATAGATAGATAGATAGATAGATAGATAGATAGATACATACATACATACATACATACATACATACATACATAAACATATGTATGCATACAAGTGACATTACACAGACTGAGCAGAAAGTATGTATGTGTATATACACACATATATATTCATACAAGTAATGTTAAAAATTCACACATATATATTTATATACATAAAATGACACTATGTAGACTAAGCAAGATATGTATATATGTATGTATATAAACACAAATGACATTATACAGGTGAGTGGATTGTATATGTATACACACATAAATACATATAAGTGATATAATACAAACTGAGTAGTTTGTATTTAAGAATGTATATGTACACATACATACATATATACATAGAAATAACAATAAACAGACTGAGTGGGTTGTATTTATGAATGAATATTTACACACACATGCACATGCACACACACACACACATATATGCATACATTCAGGCACATGTATACATATACAAGTAGAAATAGTAGTTAAAGAAAAGGCCATGAAATTGAAAGAGAGCAATGAAGGCTTGGCAGGAGGAAAGAGAACCATGGAATAATGCAATTATACAATCTAGAAGAAATAGAATAATAAAGAAGATATGTTCTTTTAGTTTCAGATAGCTAAATGTTTTGTTTTCTAATGCTACTGATAAATATTTATCGGAAAAGAAATCTCTGCCTTCTAGCCACAATCACATTTAAATATACCTAATTTGTTAATTTTCTTCAATATATCCTCTCTGTGTTCTTGGGCATCTAAAAAGATGAATGAAAGCATTTTTCCATGTTGTCACACTGAACCAGAAAAGGCAGTTCTGCATAGGAGGGAAACAGGGGGTTTCAGTTTAGTAGAAAATGTCTGTTGCTTTATTCTCTGATATGCACTTGATTAACTGACATATCGCTGATTGCTTCAGTAAAATTGCCAACAGCTAAAATAGCTTCTTCATTTATTCTAAACGCATCATTCATTGTTTGGATAATATATTGGTTGGAAAATACTCATCATATATATGCTTTTTAAAGTTGTAAGCTGATTTGTCAGTGTTAATGCGAGGCTCTTCCCTAAGAGACCCTGATTTCCTACCACTAAAGAAAAGTGCCTGCCAGACACAGACCTATTTTAAAAGGAGGTTATTTAATTAGTTATTTTTATTTCCAGCAAGGCTGGAAATATACTGTGGGGAATCATTTCATTTTCATTCATTACAGAAGCCATGGTTTATATTTCCCCCAGGCAAAGAGCTTTATCTGACAAGTTGAATGCTTTAGTGACAAAAATATCTGATGATGGATATGGTATTAAGAAGATGCCAAGTGACATGATGCTTTGAATCACTTTCCTTAACTGTATGATTAATGGCTGTGCATATGTGTGTCTTTATAATTTTTATTAGTGAACATAATGCATGGGAGATATGAGCATCTTTTTTACTCAATTTTTATTTCTTTGAGAAGATATGAATGGATTTAAACCTGTCTGAATCCATGGCATATGTTTAGACCATAGGTCTCTAGGTATTTACAGTAAAAATCGATTTGAATTTTGATTTCAACTCTGTTTAACTGTAGTAAAACAGCACCCATACTACAAGTCACTGAAGGCATACTGGCTGCAATAGACGTATTAAGTTTTTACTCTGTATTGTTCCCAATCTTTTGAACAAACCTACAAGTGAGTGACCTCCTCTCTGATACATTGATGATTCATCCCTTTGTATAATTATTTCGTGTTATACTGATATTCTGTAGGTGCTTAAAAAATAAAGATACCAGGCTCTTGCACAAACATTCTTTTTTTTTTTTTTTTGTATGAATGAGTTATTTTATTGTAGGAAGGAGAAATATGCTAGTTAAATCGAGAGAAAGAAAGTAGAGGAAGGAGAGAGAGAAAAAAGGAAAGAGAGGGAGAAGGCAGAGAAGAGAACAAAGAGCAGAGAGGAGAGAGAGAGAGGAAGAGGAAGAGAGCAAGAGGAGAAGGGTAAGAGTAGGAGAGTAAGAGAACAAGATACACAAACCATTCTTAATTAATTGTAGGACATATTTCCTGGCACTGGAACTTCTAAATAGTGTTCTATGTTAACCCAATGTGCAGCAAAACTAAAAAAAAAAATATTATTAATCTGGAACTTCCAAAGCTTAAGTAAATTCTCCATGGTCACATATTGGTAAGTGGGAATGTAGGGACTCAAACCAAAACTCCATGGCTTCTCAGGAGAAAGTTGCCAGTGAAGGAAGGCAAACTCATGCTCAAAGCTTTGCTCAGAGTACATGCCCAATTTTTGGAACTTCATTTCCCTCCACATTCTCAGCTAGAAAGTCTATGAAGGGAAGTTAGCAGTAGAGAATTTGACCAAAATCAATGAGGCACTTTACATACATATGAATTATCATTAATTAAATTATAGTTAATTATCACTCTGGTTTTCTTTTCCTCACATATAGTTATGTACTTTTAAAATCTCTGGACTCGAAATAAGTTGTTTCTATTTTATTCTTTGCAGATTTGGTTTAACTGAGATGACAAATTTATAAAACACTGTTTCCAATGATATTTTAGTACAACTCTTTCAGAATAATTTATAGTTCACAGAGTTGATCATCTTTCCCATAGCTACAGAGTAATTGTGAATTGAAGACACTGTCAGGCTAATGATATATTTTCATCTTAATATAGCATTTGTATCCTTGTTTTTATCTCCACATTATATGCTGCTTATCTTTTTATTAAAATGTGACTATGTCTTATGATGACTGAGCTAGAAAATATCATGCTTACCATTTTTATGCATTTTACTTTAAAAAAAAACTTTCTAAGTAATGCAAATCACTTTTCTTTTTGTTCAGGATTTTCCAATGGTGAAAATAACACTTGCTGCATTTCAGATTAATCATGCTATGTTTGTGTCTTGACAGCACTACTGGGATCCTTGTTTATTATATTCACAAGGGTAGCTAGCAGGCTTTTGTAAAATGCATGCTTCTAGATAGAAGCCTTTTTTTTCTCTAATTGCACAGTGAAAGCAACATGAATATCTTTGTCTTTAAGGGAATTTAAAGCCAGGTATGGCTCACACCTGAAATTCAAGAGGCTGAGGTCATAGGATCTGGACTTGAAACTTAGCCTCGACAACAAAAGAAAACAGTTTTCAAAGACAAAGCAAACAAAACTATCAATGGTATCAAAGAACCATAACTATAGCACTCTAATATTTTTAAAAATTGATAATATGTGTAATATACCTTTACATGTTCATAAAAGTATATTTATCTACTTATTCATTAGATGATTTATATAGCAATACTGCAATATACAAAAAATAGCTTTTAATTCCACGTGGACATTTTGTTGAACATATCTAATGCACAATTTCATTTGAGCAGCTAAAGATTTAAGTCTGTATTTAAGACTTGAAATGTGTACCTGTCCACTAAAATGCAGGCATTACTGTCAAAAGTTCAAACAACTTCTCCTTCCAATAATGTGTTCGATAATGTGTCCTACAAAATATTTAACCCAGACAACATATAACCTTAGGGTCTGCCTTATTATTGAAAGTAATAAACTTGAAAAGAAGCAGAAGTCAAAATTTCTGTTTCACCAGCCTGTTCTCTATCCACCACATTGTAAAACAGTTTCAGTGTGAATCTCTACTGAATGAAAGATATGTTTGAGAAGCTAGCCTCAGCTCTCAAAATTCATAATAAAACTGTTACTCTATTAAATTCCCCGAGAATGTTCTTCTCATAAAACTAGTAAGGCATTCTGTGTTTTAGTAGGTTTACATTTATTACACTCAAAATTTCTCATTGAATTATCCCCTTCAGGACTGCTGACGGCATTGTAAACTCCATATGTAAAACCTTATTGGTACTGCCTTCTGTGGAGATGCCCAGTTTGTACATGGAGAGTGTGAAAAATGTCTCAGCCGCATCTTAAAAAAACCTTCATATACATGTATGTACATGTGTACATATGTGCCTATGTATGTGTATATGCACATATGGATGTATGAATGTAAGCTTAAAAAAAGAGAGAGAAAAAAGGCATAGTTGAGACACAGTTGAGACTTCCAGGGCTCACATTTGAAAGAGGCTTGTGATTTTACAGAGTGTATTTGCCTCCTTTGCAAAAGACCCAGAGTGGAAGTTCTTCATGTGCAGACAGAACA
This sequence comes from Montemys delectorum, assembly GCA_019843815.1. NCBI lineage: Eukaryota > Metazoa > Chordata > Mammalia > Rodentia > Muridae > Montemys > Montemys delectorum. The sequence continues at coordinate 28,188 of JADRCD010204180.1, read as the reverse complement.
GCCTTAGTCTTGAACAAGCCCCACTAGAACTCTGGACTGTATATAGAACAGTCACTTTTCTCCTTTAAGTGAAGCAAACATTTCTTTGCATTGTAAAATAGAATACATGGAATAGAAGTTTCTAAAATCCACATGAGCTGATCATTATCTGCACACTTAGAGATGCTGCTGTGGTTTCAGAATTCGTGCCATGATTCCCACCGTAACTAGTCTGAAAGCTCATTGTGCTGCACTGTGCTATCTGCAACAGCTTCTTTAATCTTTTCCATTTCATTTGACCTCAAGAATATTGAGATATCACAAGTGACCTGAGATAATATACAGTGGAAAAATGTGTAAAAATACTGTACAGAATAGATATAGATCATGATTAGATTTGGACTATGATTTATCTCAGGAATAAAATTTATTGCTTGGTTTGCCAATAATATTGCTTTATAGCCAAGCTTCAGAAGAAATACTTTGTAAAACTTGTCCTGATATACATCAGAGAAAATCATTTAAAAGATAAAAATAAATTAAACATTTGGCAATGCTTCTTCACCATAGGCTGAACATTTTCATTCACCATTCATGCCCTCCAACAATTAAGCCCTCATCACCCCCATTAGCATTCTATTTTGACCCCATTTTCATTGTTGATTCTGTATTGTGAAGATATATACTTTGCAAGTAAGCAATAATAAGTATAGATCTTCAGGTTTTTTGTCTGCAGGATTTTGACTATTCTGACACTTCATGCCATCTGTCATCTTCATAACTGGGGAAAGATGCATAGTTCACTCTGAATGCTATCCCTAGTACAAGTTCCTGAAACTGTGCCTATCACCTTAAAAGTCCATGCAGTGCTCCCAATTTAAAAGTGTACATCCCAAACATACTGGGACACACTCTTTGCTGTCTTCCTGCAGCACTCTTTGAAGGGATGAAATGGTTATCATGGGATTGTGCTAAGTTCCATAAATTGTCACAGCAAGAATGTTGATCTTTGAATATTAGAGGGCTGGAGAGATGGCTCAGTCATTAAAGGCTAGGCTCACAACCAAAAATATAAGATTATTAGAAAACATGGGCTCTTCTACTTAAGGAACACTCAGCATGACTCATAAATAGACATGAAATTTAGCTTTGAAGAACATTAAAGGGTAATTTCCTGTTATAATTTGATGTATTCAAGTCTTAACATTTTCCTGAGTTAAACCAGTTAATTGAAACTAATAATATATCATAATTGGCTTGATATAAGGCAGGTGAGAGAAGCATATGCCCACTTTACAGGAAACATAGCTCTATGATAATTGAGTTCATAATAGTATGCAGGTTTCCTTTTAAATTGGCATTTCCTCTACTTCCAACTTTATATTATTTATTGTATGTTCTCAAACCCCAGAAGAAAATAAAAGCATCGTTTTATTTATTTATTTATTTATTTATTTATTTATTTTGTCAATCTGGTGAATCCTTGGAGTGGTAATATCTGTATTCAGAAAACTATTCCATTTCAAAAAAGAGAAAGTTATAATTTTGAAACCTGTAGTTTATTTTACATTAGCACTGGAAAATGAGAGATGCAAATTTGTAAGGCATTGTGCTGCGTGCTTCAAAAGTATATATCAGAGAGAGGCAAAAAAATATATGATCTCATTCATGACCTCATAGAAAAAAATATGTACAGAAATAGTTCTTCCACTATCTTTAATAAGGATACTTCTTGGTCTTTTCTTTCTTCCTTTCTTTCTTTCTTTCTTTCTTTCTTTTTTTTTCTTTTTTTTTTGTTTTTTTTTTTTTTTTTGGTTTTTCGAGACAGGGTTTCTCTGTGTAGCCCTGGCTGTCCTGGAGCTCACTCTGTCGACCATGCTGGCCTCAAACTCAGAAATCCACCTGTCTCAGCCTCCCAATGGTCTTTTTCTAATATGTGACAACAAGAAAGCAAAACTCCTAGTAGAACTGGAGGAATAGCTCTTAGTGACCCATGTAATAGAACCAAGCCACTCCACGATTATGAAAAAATAGCATTGGTCTAAACTAAGCAATCAATCAGGTACAACAAAATTTAAATTTTATGTGCAATACAAATAGGCTTAATTAAAAAAAACTTTTGGTGGTTGCAGTCATGAATTTCCAAGGTATCTGGTTTATGCACTGGTGCAGAGAAGTTCTTGCTTGTAGAAGGAAACATATGTTGGGAAATGGGCCTTTCACTGTAAGGTTCTTTTAGGACAACTGCCCTGAGCATTATAAATAGAGGAGACACAGGAATGTTCCATAGGGCTTGGTCCACGGTAAGTACAGAAAAGGCTTCTTTGTGTCTCTGCACCTTCACCTTCCCACTCCATATCCTAGGAGGTCATTCTCATCTTCTCTGCCTCCTGCAGCCAAGTCAACATGTTCCTGCTCTTTTCCTGAGGGAAGCCTTTTTCTGACTTCCTGTCTTCCATCCATCTCTTGCCTCCTTTCTGCTGAGACTACTTCCTAAAATCAAGGAAATGATAACCTTGAGAGAAAGCAGATCAAAGGCTTGGGGGATTGTCTTCAGAAAATGTACCTCGTGAGATTTTCTTAACCCTCTGGCCACAATGGGAGAAAATTAAAAAAAAAAAAATAGTCTAGATGCCTTCTTACCAATTTACGGCCAGGTCTCAAGACAAGGGACATAAAACAAATACTAGGAATAAATGAAAGCTCTGGTACAAGTGGCACAGCAGGGAGCTTCCATTTGAATCAGCATTAATTTCTGCAGAATTGGAGGTCAGCAGTAATCTATTTACCGGTCCTCATGCTCAGCACAATTACCATGCTATGCTAAGCATAGCAGAGCATTTGCTTGTATGAGATGATATGCCCAGAGGAAAAGAGGACTGGAGATGTTTAAAAGAGATTTGTTCCTTACAAGGCTGTAATTTGAAATCTTTTCATTCTAAAGATGTGCCTGAATACGGCGATAGAGCAAATGAAAGCCAGGCATCCCTGTTACAATGCAGCCATGCATCTCACTTATTTGAAAGGCTTAATCAGCACAGGGTGAAGCAAGATGTCAGACATCTTGAGGCTCTGTTTACTTGTCAGCTGCAAGATCAATAGAATGCAGATGCCATCCTTTGCCACACTCCAGAGAGTGCATTTGCAGAGTGAGAAGGATTTTACTCGAGCTATTCTCCTTACATTGGACAGTGCTCCGGAGAGGACACTTGAGTCATGGCCCCAGCTGGCTCAGCTGCTCCTGTTCAATTGCCAGGTGACACCACTCTGTTGCTCAATGGTGTTAATCCGAACAGTAGGCTTTAGATCAGGAGCCATTTCCAGTCCATTCCAGTCCAACCAGGAGTGCAGTTATTTTAAGGGACTATGTAAATTAGGGCTGAATGTACAGTCTTTACTGTTTATTTAATTCATTAATTTAGGCGCATTGTTATATCTGACAAAACAAGCACAGAAGAAGCATGTATAAACAGAACCTCATGGCCAGCAAATTTAGACTACCATTTACACTACTACAGTTTCCCACTTAGCTGCAGAATTCAGCACAAAACACACTGCTGCTGTACTTACTATAGAGGTAATGATGGGATATTTCAGAAACTTTTTATAATGCTGTTTGGCAGCTTATTAAAAAAGAGATCCACAATAGTGTCTGGATTTGATGACTGAATATGGGAAGGATTCCCAGGAGGAGCAGTCTCTGGATTGTCCTTCCTTCAGTCTCTGCTCCATACTTTGTCTCTGCTGCTCCTTCAATGTGTATTTTGTTCCCCCTTCTAAGAAGGAACGAAGTATCCACACTTTGGTCTTCCTTTTTCTTGAGTTTCTTGTGGTTTGTGAATTGTATTTTGGGTATTCTGAGCTTCTGGGCTAATATCCACTTATCAGAGAGTGCATACCATGTGTGTTCTTTTGTGATTGGGTTACCTTACTTGGGATAATATTTTCCAGATCCATCCATTTCCCTAAGAATTTCATAAATTCATTGCTTTTAATAGCTGAGTCGTATTCCATTGTGTAAATGTACTACATTTTCTGTATCCATTAATCTGTTGAGGGACATCTGGCTTCTTTCCTATTTCTGGCTATTATGAATAAGGCTGCTATGAATATAGTGAAGCATGTGTCCCAGACACTATTGTAGATGTCGGCAAATGTTGGCTGACAGGAGCCTGATATAGCTATCTCCTGAGAGGCTCTGACAGTGCCCAACTAATACAGAAGTAGAGGGTCACAGCCAATCATTGGACTGATCACAGGGTCCCCAGTGAAGGAGCTAGAGAAAGAACCCAAGGAGCTGAAGGGTTTGCAGCCCCTTAGGATAACAACAATATAAACTAACCAGTCAGTATTCTCAGAGCTCCCAGGGACTAAACCACAAACCAGAGAGTACACATGGTGGAACTCATGGATCCAGGGGCATATGTAGCAGAGGATGGCCTAGTCAGTCATCAATAGGAGGAGAAGCCCTTGGTCCTGTAAAGGTTCTATGCCCCAGTGTAGGGGAATGCCAGGGCCAGGAATTGGGAGAGGGTGGGTTGGTGGGCAGGGGGAGGGGGGAAGGGGGAGAGAACAGGTTTGTTTGTTTGTTTTTCCCCCCAGGGGGAAACTGGGAAAGGGATATCATTTGAAATGTAAATAAAGAAAATATCTAATAAAAAAGCTTATAAAATTAAATATATGTAAAATATTTTTTAAAAAAGAGGGAGAGATCCTCCCACTCTCAGTGAAACTCTTCCTCCTCATTGAGGATATAAAGAATTTTTTAGAGGAGGCCTCTGAACTTTAGAACATATAAATGAAAATGACTTCATCTTAAATGAATTACATAAATAAATTTTTGCAATGACTCCTATAATTTATAATTTTGCATTAGTTACTTTTGTCTTTAAAAACACAGTTTCCTCTAAAGATACTTTTAAAAATTATGCTATCATTAAGTTTATGGTAGATGCAATGTGATATAAAATCCCAGTTTACAAATTCTAACACCCACCTGTTGGTACAATGGATATGCAAACACAATAAAGATAGATAGTTTGTAGGCATCAGGAACATGCTTGAGAATCAAAGTATGTTATTCTTTTCAATACTGTCCCCGCAGCTTGGATGATGGGAGAATTTGGATCAGTGAGATATGCAGGTGAGACAAAGCAGGATCTTCCATGTTTAATCCAGCAGCAATAATCAGCTTCAATGTATTTCTCAAGAGGAATTGAATTGAATGTTTTGTTTTTTTTTTTTATGTTAAGCTTAACATGTATCCCTATCAATTAAAGAGAGCACTACCTTTGCTATGTGTAGCATGGGACAGTAAGGTGTCTTGTTTCCTCCCTCCAACACTCTAACACAGATCATTACTATTTCTACCAAAGTTTACTTTTGAACATTTACAGCCCTTCCTCTTTGCTAACCTTCTTTTATATATCCATTTTTCTACTGGGATGTGAATTATTTCATTATAATTCTGTCATCTTTTATACATATTATATATAATATACATATATATAATATTGTCAACATTAAATGGCAATATGGCCCCAATGAGAATATTTCAAAACTCTACACAGATACAAGAAAGCTCTTCTTCAGTCTTGCATCTCTACTTCCTCCCTCTAGCTCCTAACCACTCCCTGCAAATCTATGCTGCCTTAGTGACACGAAATTGCCTCAATCTTCCTTATCATCTCAGCCTATCTCCTCTTCGGTTCTATGCTAGCTCCCAATGTTTTCCAGCCATTCCTTCCTCAAACACAAGACTGGACTATGATTCTCTTCACTCAGCAGAAGCCCACTACACTCCACATCACTCAACATACAAAAAGTATTTGAGCTCCTCTCTGAAACCAAATTCTCCCTGAAAAAAAGGACAGTAATGATAACTTAGTACCTTGCTCTTCCTTCTCTTTCAGTTATTGCATTTAGGGGCAACTTCCAGAAAGTCTACCTCTGATCATCTAAGTCACTGTCAATAGGATTTATAGCTGTTATTTTTTTTATTCATAGTACTTCTCAGGTTGTAGTCATTTCTTGTCACTTATGTTTTTATAGTTTATAAAAGATACTAATTCTTTAAGAATAAAGGTTTTTGATAGTTTGTTCATTCCCTTGTTGGACACTTCAAAATCATATCCAATTAATGGAGGCTAGATGGATTTTAGACAGAGAAGCACATAATAAGAGTTCAGTAAATTAGTCAGACTTAAATTGGTCTATGGCAAGTTTTTCAGGTTTCTCTAAAGCATCAGAATTAATAGAATGAATGATAAAAAGGATCAAAATTAATAGAATGGTTGAGTAAATATATATTTTATATGTATATATTCAGAAATATATATGAAATGGTAACAGACTTTTCATATTTGAGAGGCTGAAAATCTAGTTGTTGTTCATGAGGCTGGATGCCTTAGCAGTCCCAATCTTGTATGGAAAACACGTAGGTTCCTGGAGGACTGCTAGTACTTTGTTATCACTAGAAAGCTGGAATTCTCGATCTATGTTAGAGAAGGAATCTGAATTGTGGCATCAAGTTGAATAAACTTGGCAGTAAGAGGGAAGGCCAAGTGAGCAAAATGTAAACATGTAAAAATTCTCCTTCCATTCATTGTCCTTCGCAATCTGGCTGCTACCAAAAGGTGTGAACTATATTTGGAGAACGTGTTGGTACATCAATTAAGGTAATCCGAACAGGTTCTGTACTTAGGTGATTCTAATTTGTGCAAAGTTTAAATATCAGCCATCATACCTATTTGTGATAAATCAGCAGAGTTTGGGTCACTGACAGTGTCTAGCTAACGTTTTAGAGCCTTGGCGAATGCTAGTGCACAATAGTCTCAGGGCCACCCTCTACCCTCAACAGTCAGCCCTGGACTTCACTGTCATTCTTTCCCACTTACTGTTTCAATGCATCTCATTCTGTGAGCACTTTCATACCCAGAGGCCCTAGCAATATGCTTTGTATTCCCTTCGTGTTCATTCCAGTATCCTCTGCGCAGAAAATGTGATTTCCCCAAATAAAGCATCAGCAGAAGAAACAAACTCAATCTCTAAAGAATCACTCTAGGTTCCATATCCATTTTCATAGGATTAACTTCGGCTCTCATCTCTCCTCAGTTATGAAGTAGTGTGATACCTCCTTTCTTCTTTAGAGGAGTACACTGAATATCATGTACCATAGGGTGTGATCTTCAGACACAGAGTTGTCATTCTATGTGCTAGTTATAAATTATTATTGCATATTTCTTTTTCACTTTGTAATAGTGATGGCAATACATACCCATAATACATTTGAAGCATCTGGCTATGAATTGCCTGAGGTCACTTAATCTTAGGTGTATAAACATTTTCATTTTGAGTTGTAACATCTTCCTTTATTATTATACTGTTGCATTTAATAGGGCAGTGGGGAGCACAGGCTAAAGAAAATTAGATTCTGAGCCTTTTATGATGATGACATCCATTTGTTTGTGATCCCCATCATTAGTGAAGGAAGCTGTTATTGTGACAATGTGTCCTTGTGGGATAAATGCAAGGTTTGAATTTGCTCATCAGGTTCCTGTTTACTGAAAAAAAAAAAAAAAGCTTCAGTATCTGTGTTCGGCATCTATTTATTGAGCACTTATGCATGGAAAGATGTTGCAGTGAATAGTTTAGTGCTGTTTACAAATGGCTAAAAGACCAGAATCACTTCAACTGGGATCCAGTTAGAAGGAAAATTTAAAGCCATTAAAGAGCAATGTTCTTTATTTACAAATGAAAGTCATATTTTACCCTTAGCACCTTCACAACTGATAAATTGAGTATAATCATAACCTCAAGTAGAAAAATAACATGGGGTTGAAGAGTTGGCTCAGCAGTTAAAGAACACAGGCTGTTCTTAAAGAGGACCCAGCTTCTATTCCTAGCACCTACATGGTAGCTCAGAACTATCTGTAACTTCAGTTATGGTGATTTTATGACCTCCTCGGCCCACAGACATACACACAGACAAATGTGTGTGTGTGTGTGTGTGTGTGTGTGTGTGTGTGTGTGTGTGTGTGTAGTACTTTTTAAAGTTAAAAAAAATCATCAATGAATCAATGATAATTAACATGAGAAAATAAGATGCTACCTTTCAGATTTAGATTTAATTCCTCACAATTTAGTTTATAGTGCTGCATTTTCTTATATATGTAAGGTATAAATGCAGATGTTGTAAAAGATTGTTAGAAAAAAATCCAGCAATATGGATTTGGAGATTAGTAAAAGCAATGCCTTTAAACTTAACATAAAAATGAGGTCCCTTGACTAAAATATTTAATAGACACAAATTCTTTATGAATATAAAATATGAGCATACTTTTTAAAACTTTTATTGTCTAATGAATGACTGTGTGATTAATTAGAGGTTGCCATAGGTTGGGAGCTATAACTTCTTGATTGTGTTATAGTAAATAAGCTTTTAAAAGTTGTATAGTCTTAATCGCACAGCTACCACTATGGACTATTCTGGCTTCACTTAGATCCTCCTTGCCTCCAAACCCTAGGTGTTCTCGAACCTTTTTATCTGCAGCTATCGACTGCTGATCATTTTCAATGTGGAAAAGGAATATTTTTCATATTCTCTTCGATTGTATGAGACAAAATCTCCCATGCCCTGGGATGACCTGAAACTTACTATGGAGCTTGATTAAAAAACCATGAACTTCTTATCCTTCTTTATCTACCTTCTAAGGCTGGGTAAACACACCACCATATAGTGTTCATGGAATACTAGCGATGAGAACTCCATCTTTCTTCATGCTAGGCCAACACAACTGTTCTATTTTCTCAGTCCCAGAAAAGTTTCTTGCTATGACAACCTGTACTTTTCCACATTTGTTTGTTGATGCAAGCAAGGCAATACTGAGGGTTATATGCATATGAAATTTACACATACATTTAAGGAAGGCTCTATTGTTCATAAGATCAATTATAATTATAATAGAAAGAAACAAGTGAAGATATATAAGTAGAAATTTGCCTTCAGTGTTGCAATCACTGAGCACCCAAAATATGAAGAAGTAATTCTACTACATATGTCTTTTCCTGGTTGTTTTAGTTAGGTTTCATTGCTGTGAAGACACATCATGACCAGCAACTCTTACATTTAATTGGGGCTGGCTTGCAGGTTCAGAGGTTAAGTCCATTATCATCACAGTGGGAAGCATGGCAGCCTCCAGGCAGACATAGTGCTAGAAGAGCCTAGAGAGTTCTGTGTAGTGATCTGAAGGCAGCCAGAAAAAGACTCTCCTCTGCAGGAAGCCAGGAGAATGGTCTCAACCTCACTGTACAGGGCCTGTACATAGGAAGAGACCTCAAAGTTTACTTCCTCGGGTGACATATTCTTCAACAAAGCCACGCCCACTCAAACAAGGCCACACCCAATAATAGTGCAATTCCCTATGGGCCAAGCATTCAAACATATTAGTCTATGGGGGGCATATCTAATTCAAACCATCACACTGTGGTGAACACAGAATTGATGGATTTCAGAACCTGTGTTTTATGAAACTTAAATGAGGACTGAAAACAATGAGTAGAATTTCTTTGCACCATGGGGTCCATCCTTAACTTAAACTAGTTTAACTTCTCCACACAGTCGACAGAAAAATGAGAGAAGAAAAAAAGATAGTAACATAATGAACATCATTTATTTGATTTATGCTTATGATAACTTGAAATTTCCTAGTGATTTTTTTTTTTGCTGGTGTGTTGCCTCATAAGAAGTGGTAGGTAGTTTAAGTGTACCAATTAAAAGGACCTACTGAATAGTACTGTTGAAAATCTAATCTCTTTTTCTGTTTTCAAAGTACTGAAAACACTATACAAAAGGATATAATAACTTCAGATGTGCAATTTTAAGTGCTATTCAGCGCTTGCTAAGGCTGCCATGAAGTTTAATTGATGAAGATAGGCTCTGCAATAGTACCAACGTATTTGGTGGTCTACTATAAACAGTCTGCAGTAAAGAACTTCCTTGCTTTCAACAACTTAGCATCCAAACGTTATACGAAGAACAAATGGTCATCGAGATTCTTCAAATGCTATTATTCTTTTACTAATTACTTTTTAAATGTTTGATATAATACTGATACATCATTCTCCATCTTCATTTCACCCATCCAAACCCTTCAATATACCCCTATTCCTCTCTGTCAGATTCATAGCCTCTTCTTTTATTAAATAATCTCACATACAGAAATGTACATACACTTGTGCATCCCTGAAATCATAGGTACAATCTACATCCCAACGGTTTCTCAACTTTATAGAAAGAACTACAGCCAACCAATGTCGATATTCATCAAAAAGCTAGGCTCTTGCAGTTTTTATAGCCCAACCAAAAATAATCATGAAAGTTGCATAGCATTTTATGAAATCTGTAAACTTCTTGAGGCTTAAAATGTGAAAAAAAAAAACAAACATTCACAGAATCAACATTTAAGTTTTCCAGTGTTTAGTGCTTATGAATTAGCTTTTTATGCATTTTCTAACATTATAATTATAAGAATGATTGACTTCTTAATGAGATATACAGTTCTTTCAGATAATGATAAACAGGTCAAATGAATGCAAAAAGGAGCACACTATCTAGATACAACAATTCAAAAGAATCGTTTTTAATGGCTAATTGCAAGGAAGCCATTATACTTTTCTAACCTCATCTTTCCTAAAATGATATGATAAACACCCTTATTTGCGTTCTTAAATTTCTAAGGCCATTTGAGAAGTGTTAGCAATTTTCATAGAGCTGTTTAACTGACTGACCGAGGATAAGAAAATAGATATGGTTGATGACAATGAAAACGATGATCAATGAGAAACAAAAGGGACAAATTAATTATAATTAATAAAATAGCTAAATTATTAAAACCTAAACTAATCTTGGTAGTCATCACTAATCAAGCTGGTTTATATATATTGACATTAATAATGGCAATGATCTCTATTCAGACGTTCATGAATTCACATAACATATTTGTAATAGATATCATAATAGAATTATTATTGATTATCCAAGTCTGCATCATAAGAAATTGGGCATATGCTAATGAAAATTTAAAGTAAAGTACTAATTTTTCTTATATTATCATTTTATTAATATTGAAGTTTTAAATTAAATTTGAAATAAGCGAAATTTTGTGAACTGTAAAATATATATTTGTAGTGTAACTATAAGACTTTAATTTCACTTTTAATTTTAAGAACTAAACACATTTGAGATATAAGATCAAGTTATGTTAACCAATACTTAAACTATATTAATTTATTTTTATTAGGATCTTTTTAAGGTGCCAAGTTATACATTTATAGAAAATGCTTCAAAATTTAAATACATGGACTATACATTCAAAATTATAAATTTTCATTTAAAATATTTGAGATAAATTTTTAAGTTTATTGCATACTCTAAGTATAAAAATGTCATATGTTATGGTTCATAGCTATGTGTTATTTTAATAAGAATAATTGAACTATACTGTTTCTGTAATTTAGATTTCATAGTAACTATTATAAATTTCAACAAATTTCTATACTGTTCTTGTGAAAGCATAACTGACTTATACAAATTTAAGTTGGAAATTTATAACAATGAAAATTGTTAGCATCATAGTAATTTTGATTCAAAATTCATATGTGTTCTAGTCAAGAGAAAATTATCAACAAATATTTCTTAAATCCTAAAGACTCCTGAGTCTTTCTAATCTCTGTGAATATGAAATGTGAAATAGAATTTAATTCTGTCTCATGGATTCAATATAGGCTTATTAAAAGAAGTTGCTTTCATTGATATAGACCACAATTTAAGACAATATACTTGCACAAGTCTAAATCAAAGTATAGAAAAAATAAGATCTTTAGAAGCCAGTTACAAAGCACAGAGAACAGAAAGAGCGGAAAGTGTCATAGCTACCAATTACTATTTGTAAATGTGGTAATGAGTAACAGACCGGTCAGCTGGACAGGAAGGAAATGGATTCTTGGCAAAATTAAGCTCATTTAAACACTCTTGCCTCAAAGTTGGACATACTTATGGTTTCTGATACACACACACATATATATATTTTTTTCCTGATTTCTTTCCAGAATGCTCTGGGCCACTGGGAATTGAAGGTGGAATCATATCTAATCAGCAAATCACAGCTTCGTCTACCCACCGAGCTCTTTTTGGACTCCAGAAATGGTATCCCTACTATGCTCGGCTTAATAAGAAGGGCCTTATAAATGCCTGGACAGCTGCTGAAAATGACAGATGGCCATGGATTCAGGTAAAAAATGCATGAGACAAAGCCACTCTCCAAATTATTGCAATTGTTATGGAACTAGGTTAGGGAGAATTTGCTGTGATTCTTTCTCATGGTTAAAATGTGATTTAGTTTAGAAACAAACTGGTTGAAAACTATAAAAAAGGTAGGGATCACGGATATTTTCTGTCTGAAAATATGAGAATCACATCAAGATGAAAGCATTTTTAGTCACAAATACACTTTTTAAAGTTCTATTAAAGAACCTTCACTGGGCTAAGTGCCTCTCCTCCCACTGATGATTGACTTTGCAATCCTCTACTATACACATGCTGCCAGAATAATCAATCCCACCATGTGTACTCCTTGGTTGGTGGTTGAGGGTACTAGTTAGTTCATATTGTTGTTCTTCCTAAGGGGCTGCAAACCGTTCAGTTCCTTCGGTCCTTTCTCTAGCTCCTTCATTGGGGTAGTGGGAGATAGTGGGGTAGCAAGCAGGGGGAGGGGGGAGGCAACAAGGGTTTGTTCTTGTTTTTTTGTTTGTTTGGTTGGATTTTTTTTGGTTTTCTTTCTTTCTTTTCTTTTTGGAGGGGAAATTTGGAAAAGTGAAATACTATGACATGTAAATAAAGACAATATATAATAAAAAAATTATAAAAAAGTTCTATTAAAGAAAGCGATCTTATCATTTGCATAAGTTTATTCATAAAGTGTTAATATTTAACAGTAGATTCTGATACAAGAAAGTAACAATTCCATCTATGTATTTTTTGTGAGAAATAGTTTTCCATGTGCAAAAGTAAAGTGTACATCTGATCATAAGAATATTCAACTGTCTGCAGAACCCCTTTCATAAATGAGAGAAGTTTAATTCATAGCACTATATCCTCATAAGCCAGCTGATTTTACAACAGATGAAAACAATACAATGATATATTAGGTGCTTTGCTAGAGAAGAAAGATCATAGAAAAGCTGATAGCCTGTATCTGTCCATTTAAATTTATTTGAGTAAAAGCAGAAAATAAATGTTTAAGGAAGACCAAAAAGATAATCTGATTTCTGTGAAACATTATACCTTTGTTCATATGGTTCTTTAATATAGTCACTAACAAATTATTAATAGCAGATATCAAATGGGAGAAAAGACCAAGATACTGAAGGTCAAAGCAGTCATGTTGAAACTATATTAGGTCACGAAATTTTTGAAATTAGGTGATTTTGGAAGATAGCTTCAACTGGTCTAGATTTTCAAGAAACAGAGTAATCAATGACCATGCATGAGACTCTGGCAAACAATGTATAGAAAATCAGAAAAAGTAGTGTTATTGAATACATGCATTTAAATCAAATATGGAGCTTTGCAAATACTTTAGGGTTCTTCTAAGGGGTTTGTGTCATATTTTGTTGCCGTGGAATCATCTGTAAGAATTTTATTAGATAAATCATCTTTATACTACAATTTGAATCAGAGAAACACAGAATATTTTATGTTACATTATTAAATATAACATATTTAAAGATTTATCTACAGGTATTAATAGCAACAAATTTAATTTGTGATTGAGTAGAAAGACTTTCTTACTTCACAATTAAGCCAAACTCTTTGATTGGGGTCTCATAGTAAATTATATGTAAATTAGATATATTGCATTTATATTCATAGTGATATAGGGTTATATAAACTTCATTTTTTTTGTTTGTTGTTAATGTTGGTCTGCATTTGTGGAAGAAACTCTGAAGTTACAAATGACTTTTTCATTCTGTAGCTACAGGTGCACAAAACATGCCAGATTATAGCAACACTCTATCTATAATATTGGCAGCAAATGAATAAAAACCCACATAAGGTTTAAAATGTAGATACTGAGAAGCACTTATGTTTAATTTGATAGTGATCTTTCTGGACAAGCTTTACAGTCTCAAACACATTTATAAAACTTCCATACAAACCTTAAATAAATTTATTTATTTTAAATATTTTCATTTAAAATATAAAATATATATTAAATGTATTAAAATAATACATACATATACAAATTAAAATTTATTTTCAGTTTGAACATTTCATTTGTGAGTAATGAGTTCTGTACTTACATGCTTACTCACCATTTTTATTTGTTTTACAATTCCTCCTCTCTATCTGACTTCTTCATAATTATGGCCTTTATTCTTTAGTTTTAATAGTTTCATATATACACACATATTAGTTGAGAAATATAGTTTGTTGACTTTATTGGTGTTGCCCATCTGTGTTGATCTGGATGGCCATTTGGTATTGGGTAACATATCTGGAAGTTAGCCCTTGGAGAAGCTGATTCTACCTCTGAGCAGTGATTAATTGAAAATAGCTCATTATCAAGGGTTAGTGTCTTGTGAGATATCTATCAAGATTGACATGTAAATTGGTGTGGTCATTTTGAGGTCTTTTTTCTTTTCAGCAAGTATGTTTTTGAGATTTTATGGGTCCAGATATCCAACATACATAGAAAACATTATCTCCCACGAGATGTTCTGAAACTCTTATTCTTAGAATCTTTCTATCCCCCCTTATGCAAATTTTGTGAACCTTAAGTATAGCAAATATGTTGTATTTAACATGTCTGGACACTCAATGGTCTGTTGTTCTTAGACCAGTTGTGACTTTTTATAGTAGTCTTTGTTTAAGAGATAAATTTCAATGACAAAGGATGAAAACTAAGGTTATCTGTTGGTATTAAGATAAGTATTTAGAATGCAGTTAGAAATTACACTGGCTAGGGAATTAGTAGTAGAAGATTATTCTCAAAAGCTCATAGCCTTCTGGCCACAAGCACTGGGTTAAGCTTACATGACCAGACATGTATTCCTTCCTATTGAGTCCAATTAAATGGCTGTTGGTTACTTTCAGTATATAAATGCCACTATGGCTAATTTGCAATATCTTGCAGTTCAGGACATTATTTTGGTTCCATGGCTTATAGATACTATAGGAAGTTTGAGCCAGTGATTGTTTTTCTCTCTTGAAAGATTGTATCATTACTTCTGAAACAGTAAAAGCTAGTCCTCAGGCAGGAGGCATGCAGGTTAGTCTGAGCTTGATTTCTCTACGTCCTTGCACAAGGTATCTTTAGCAGTCAGGTCTTATTTTCAGTTTCTGGGAAAAAATGGAGCAAAGGCAATGAGCTGTATTTCAGGGGGCTTGTGAACTTCCCTGACCAACAGCTTGTAAAGAAATTTCCTGTGCCTGACTCTAGGATTTTGGTAGCTAATCTATGGTGTTTTATCACCCTATATAGTGTATCTTAATTTAAATGTGTGTGTGTGTGTGTGTGTGTGTGTGTGTGTAAAACTAAATAAACATAAGATAATCATTTTCTGTGGGTTTTTCAAACATCCTAGTGTTATCCTTTTTTCTTCCCTCTTCCTCTGTATTGCCTTTCTTCCCTTCCTAGATAAGTCCTATCCCCTACCCCCTATATTCTCATATTTCTTTCATATTATCTGTATCCTAATATCCTCTCCTTCTCTTTGCTCCCATTGTTCCCACTTACTTTCTTGGTTAAATGTTTTTTGCCAGGATAAATATTCACATCTAAAGGTTTAGAGCTAGAATCCAAATATAAAAGAACACAAGTGTTTGCTTTTAGGGTCTAGGTTAATTTAACCAGTACATTTCCATCCATTCATCTTCAAAATTCATTTTATTTTTCTTTATACTTGAGTATATACCCTACATTATGTATGTACCTCATTTTCATTATTCATTCCCTAAAGACTATTTAATTTTTTTCATTTACTATCTACTGTGAATAAAGAGGTGATGAGCATGGTTGAGGACATATTTGTATAATGTTAGTTCCTTTGACTAAACTTAAATATACTCATCGAGTTTATTTTTAATTAAAACATTTTCCTTTTAAATTTGTTATTTGCTTATATTTCAAATGATATCCCCCTTCATGTTCTCCATTCCACAACCCCTCCAAACCATCCCACTCCTCTTTGCATCTAATAAGGTGCTCCTCTATCCTCCCACCCACTCCTGCCTCACCCCTCTAGCATCCTCCTATTCTGGGGCATCAAGCCTCTATAGGACCATGTACCTGCTCTCCCACTGATGTTAGATGAATCACTCTTCTGCTACGTATGTAGAAGGAGCCATGGACTGGCCCTTGTATACTCTTTGGTTGGTAGTTTAGTCCCTGGGAGCTCTGAGGCGTCCTTTTAATTCATTCTGTTGTTCTTCCTATGAGGTTACAATTCCCTTCAGTTCTTTCAGTACTTCCCTTAACTTTCCCATTGGGGTCCACAGGCTCAGCCCAATGGTTGGCTATGAGTATCTGCATCTATCTTAGTCAGGTGCTGGCAGAGCTTCTCAGAGGATAACCATACCAGGCTCCTGTCTGCAGTCGCACCAGCAAAGGTGTCTGAGTTTGGGTAGAGTGGATCACATGGTGAGGCAATCTCTGGATGGCCTTTCCTTCAGTTTCTGCTCATTTTGTCATTGCATTTCCTTTAGACAGAGACAATTCTAGGTTAAAAATTTTTAGAAGGGTAGATTACCCTTCTGGGGACTCTACTGAGGACCCTCCCTGTGGACCTCCACTGGGGACTATGTCTATCTACAGGAGGTGGTCTCTTCAGGTTCTGCCTCCCTGCAGTTGGGTATTTCAGCTAAGGTCATCCCCAATGTATCCTGAGAACCTCCCCAGTCCCAGGCATCTGGGACCTTCTAGTGTTTCCTCAACTTACAATCCCTCACTGATACTTATTTCTATTTGTTTTCCTGGTCCTCTGAACTTCTCTCCTGTCTCTTCCTATACCAGGTCCTATAACCCTCTTTTTCTTTCCCTTTCCCCTCCTGCCTAGTTCCTTCCCTTCCTCTTCTTCCCATGATTATTTTGTTTCCCATTCTAAGAGGGTTTGAAGCCTCCAAATTTTGGCCTTCCTTCCTGATATGCTTCATAAGGTCTGTGAGTGGTATCATGGGTACTCTGAGCTTTTGGGTTAATATCCACTTATCAGTGAGTACATAGCATGTGTGTCCTTTTGGGTCTGGGTTACCTCACACAGGATGATATTTTCTAGTTCTGTCCGATTGCCTGCCAAGTTTGTGATGTCCTCATTTTTAATAGCTGAGTAGTATTCCATTGAGTAAATGTAACACATTTTCTGTATCTATTCCTCTGTTCAAGGACATCTGGGTACTTTCCAGCTGCTGGCTATTATATATAAGGTAGCTATGAACATAGTGGAGCACCTGTCCTTGTTATATGTTGGAGCATCTTTTGGGTATATGCCTAGGAGGGCTATAGCTGGGTCTTCAGGTAGAGCTGTTTCCAATTTTCTGAGGAACTGCTAGATTTATTTCCAAAGTGGATGAACCAGCTGATTCCACATGCAATGGAGGAGTGTTCCTCTTTCTCCACATTCTTGCCAGCATCTGTTGTAACCTGAATTTTTATCTTAGCCATTTTGACTAGTGTAAGGTAGAATCACAGG
Organism: Montemys delectorum; assembly: GCA_019843815.1. Classification (NCBI taxonomy): domain Eukaryota; kingdom Metazoa; phylum Chordata; class Mammalia; order Rodentia; family Muridae; genus Montemys; species Montemys delectorum. The sequence goes on along the minus strand of JADRCD010204180.1, from coordinate 10,461 downwards.
GTTGTTTTGATTTGGATTTACCTGAGGACTAAGAATGTTGAACATTTCTTTAGGTACTTCTCAGCCATTTGTGATTCCTCAGTTGAGAATTCTTTGTTTAGCTTGGTACCAATTTTTTAATTTGTTTATTTGGTTTTCTGGCATCTAACTTCTTGAGTTCTTTGTATATTTGGATATTAGCCTTCTATTGGATGTAGTGTTGGTAAAGATATTTTCCAAATCTGTAGATTGCCATTTTGTCCTATTGACAGTGTCCTTTGCCTTTCAGAAGCCTTTCAATTTCATGAGATCCCATTTATCAATTGTTGATTTTAGAGTATGAGCCATTGGTGTTCCATTCAGGAAGTTTTCCCCTGTGCCAATGTTGTCAATGCTCTTTCCCAGTTTCTCTTCTATTAAACTCAGTGTATCTGGTTTTTTCTGGAGGTCTTTGATCCATTTGGACTTGAACTTTGTCCAAGGAAATACAAATGGATCAATATGCATTCTTCTACATGCAGGCTGCCAGTTAGACCAGCACCATTTGTTGAAAATGGTGTTGTTTTTCTACTGTATAGTTTGGCTTCTTTGTCAAAGACCATGTGATCATAGGTGTGTAGGTTTACTTCTGGCTCTTCAAGTTTATTTCATTGATCTACGTGTCTGTCTCTAGACCAACCCCAAGAAATTTTTATCACTATTGCTCTGTAGTACAGCTTGAGGACAGGGATGGTGATTTCCCCCAGAAGTTCTTTCATTGTTGAGAACTGTTTTTGCTATCCTGGGGTTTTTGTTACTGCAGATGAAGTTGAGAAAGTTTTTTTTTTTTCTATTCTGTGAAGAATTTAGTTAGAATTTTGATGGGGATTACATTGAATTTCTAGATTGCTTTTGTTAAGATGGCCATTTTTACTATGTTAATACTACTGTTCCCTGAGTGTGGGAGATCTTTCTGTCTTCTGAGGTCTTCTTAGATGTCTTTCGTCAGAAACTTTAAGTTCTTGTCATACAGATCTTTCACTTGCTTGGTTAGAATTACACCAAGATATTTTATATTATTTGTGACTATTGAGAAGGGTATAGTTTTCTTACTTTCTTTCTTACCCTATATATCCTTTGTGTAGAAAGAGACTTCTGATTTGTTTGAGTTAATTTTATATCCAGCCACTTTCCTGAAGTTGTTTATTAGGTATAGGTAATTCTCTGGTAGAATTTTGGGATTGCTTTTGTATACTATCATATCATCAGCAAATAATGAAACCTTGATCTCTTTCTCTCCAATTTGTATCCTTTTGACCTCCTTTTGTTTTATAATAGGTCTAGCTAGAATTTTGAGTACTGTATTGAATAAATAGCAAGAGAGTGAACAGCCTTGACTTATCCCTGATTTTAGTAGGACTGAGTCAAGTTTCTCTCTATTTAATTTAATGCCAGCTATTGTTTCACTGTATATTACTTTAATTATGTTTAGGTGTATGCCTTGAATTCCTGATGTTTCTAAGTCTTTTAATATGAGTGGTGTTGTATTTTGCCAAAGGCTTTTTCAACATCTAATGAGATGCTTGTGTGATTTTTTTTTCCTTTGAGTTTATTTATATAGTGGATTGTGTTGATGGATTCCCATATATTGAAGCATCCCTGCATCCCTGGGATGAAGCACACTTGATTGTCTTGAATAATTGTTTTGATGTGTTCTTGGCTTCAGTTTGCAATAATTTCATTGAGTATTTTTCCATCAATATTCATAAGAAAATTGATCTGAAGTTCTCTTTCTTTGTTGGGTCTTTGTATGGCTTAAGTATCAGAGTAGCTGTGGTTTCATAAAATGAATTAGGTAGTATTCCTTCTGTTTTTATTCTGTGGGATAGTTTGAATATTGGTATTAGGTATTCATTGAATGTCTGATAGAATTCTGCACTAAAACCTTCTGGCCATGGGCTTTTGGTTTTGGTTTATTTTTTTAGTTTTCTTTTTTGTTGTAGTTGTGTTTTTGTTTTGTTTTGTTTTGTTTTTGGTTGGGAGACTTTTAATGGCTACTTCAATTTCCTTAGGTGTTATGGTACTATTTATACAGTGTACATGATCCTGATTTAACTTTGGTACATGATATATGTCTAGAAAATCATCCTCTTCATCTAGTTTTGTAGAGTATAGGCTTTTGTAGTAGTATCTAATGATTTTTTGAATTTTCTCATTATGTGTTGTTATGTCTCCCTTTTCATTTTGTGATTTTGTTAATTTGAATACTGTCTCTGTGACCTTTAGTTAGTTTGGGTAAGGGTTTATCTATCTTGCTGATTTTCTTAAAGAACCAGCTCTTAGTTTTGATGATCCTTTGTATAGTTCTCTTTGTTCTTTTTTTAATATTTAAAATTTTATTTATTTATTTATTTACAGTACTGTCATTGCACCCTCTCCCAGGTCCACCTCCCACAATTTCTTGCCCCTTTCCTCCTACCAATTCCCCTGAGAGGATTTTCCCCCTCTACCAGATCTACCCTTCCCTAGAGAGAACTCATGCATCTTCTCCCACTGAGGCCAGATCAGGAAATCCTCTGCTACATACTTATGTATTGGGGCCCTTAGACCAGCTCCTGTATGCTGCCTGATTGGTAGCTCAGTGTCTGTGAGCTTCCAGAGGTCCTTGTAGTTGAGACTGCTGGTCTTCCTATGGTGTCACCCTCCTTATCTGGTTCTTCTATCTTCCCCTTAATTCAACCATAGGGGTCCCCAACTTCAGTCTAATGACTAATTGTAAGTATCTGTGTCTGTCTCAATCAGTTGCTGGTTGGGTCTCTCAGAGGACAGCCAGGCTTGACTCCTGTCTATAAATAAGCACATCATAGCATCAGTAATAGTGTTAGACCTCAGTGTCTCCAAATAAGGTGGATCTCCAATTGGGCCAGTCACTAGACCTCCTTCCCCTCAGTCTCTTCTCAATACTTGTCCCTGAAGTTCTTTTAGACAGGAAGACTTCTGGGTCAGAAATTTTGACTGTGAGTTGGTAACACCACCCCTCTTCTTAAACCCTGTCTTTCTACTGGACATGGGCTCTTCAAGTTCCCTCTCCACCCTGTTGGGCACTTCAGCTAAGGTCACTCCCATTGAGTGCTGAGAGTCTCTCACCTCCCAGTTCTCTGGTACTTTCTAGAGGGTCTCCCTACCTCCCACCTTCTGAGGGTACATATTTCCATTTATTCTGCTGGCCATCTGAGCTAAACTCCTGCCCCATACAATATCTGATCTTGCTCTCCTTTTCTTCTCCTTGTCCCCTCTCCCACTCGCTAAATCACATGAATATTTTCTTCACCCTACTAAGTGGGATTGAAACATCCTCATTTAGCCTTTCTGCTTGTTAACGTCTTAAATTTTGTGGGTTGTATCCTAGGTATTCTGTACTTTTTGGCTAATATTCACTTATTAGTAAGCAGGCAAACTGACAGAACTAGAAAATATCATCCTGAGTGAGGTAACCCAGACCCAAAAGGACATACATGGCATGTTCTCTTTGTTTATAATTGGTTGATTTCAGTTCTGACTTTGCTTATTTCCTGCCATTTACTCCATGCCATTTACTGGGTATGTTTTTTTTTTTTTTTTCAAGAAAGTTCTAGAACTTTCAGATATGCTGTTCAGTTGCTAGTGTAGGATCTCTCCAACTTCTTTATGAAGGTGGACAGTGCTATGAGTTTCCCTATTAGCACGGTTTTCATTGTGTCCCATAAGTTTGAGTATGCTATGCCTTCATTGTTGTTAATTCTAGAAAGTCTTTAATTTCTTTATTTCTTCCTCGACCAAGTTACCATTGAGTAGAAAGTTATTCAGTTTCTATGAGTATATGGGCTTTTTGTTGTTTTTGTTGTTATTGAAGACAGTCTTAGTCCATGGTGTTCTGATAGGGTGAATGGGATTATTTCAATCTTCTTGTATCTGTTGAGGCTTGTTGTTTTTGTCCTATTATATGGTGAATTTCAGAGAAGCTATGAGGAGGTACTGAAAAGAAGGTATGTTCTTTTGTTTAGGGTGAAATTTTCTGTATATATCTGTTAAATCCATTTGGTTCACAACTTATGTTAGCTTCACTGTGTCTCTGTTTAGTTTTTGTTTCTATAATCTGTCCATGGTGAGAGTGGAGTGTTGAAGTCTCCCATTATTATTGTGTGAGGACCAATGTGTGCTTTGAGCTTTATTAATATTTCTATTACAAAAGTGAGTGCCCTTGCCTTTGGGCTGTAGATGTTCAGAATTGAGAGTTCATCTTAGTGAATTTTTCCTTTATTGAGTATTAAGTGTTTTTACCCATGACTTTTGATAACTTTTGGTTGCATCCCTATTTTATTGGATATTAGAATGGCTACTTCAGCTTGTTTCTTTGGACCATTTGCTTGGAATTTTTTGCCAGCCTTTTAGTCTGAGATAATGCCCGTCTTTTTCACTGATGTGTGTTTCCTTTATGCAACAAAATGCTGGACCCTGTTTACTTATCCAGTCTGTTAGCATATGTTTTTTTAATTAGGGAATTGAATCTATTGATGTTGAGAGATATTAAAGACCAATGATTGTTGGTTCCTGTTATTTTTGATGTTAGTGGTGATATTATGTTTGTGTGGTTCTCTTCTTTTACATTTACTGTGATAAGATTATTTTCTTGATTTTTTGTAAGTGTAGTTTCACACTTTGAAGTTTTCCTTCTATTGTCTTCTATAGGGTGGATAAGTGGAAAGGTATTGTTTAAATTTGGTTTTGTCATAGAATATCTTGGTTTCTCCATCTATGGTAATTGAGAGTTTTGCTGGGTATAGTAGCCTAGACTGGCATTTGTGTTCTCTTAGGGTCTGTATAACAACTGTCCAAGATCTTCTGGCTTTTAGAGTCTCTGTTAAGAAGTCTGATGTACTTCTGATAGGTCTGCCATTATATATTACTTGGCTTTTTCCCCATAGTGCTTTCAATATTCTTTGTTTGTTTTGTTCACTTAGTGTTTTATTATATTACAGAAGGAATTAATTTTCTGGTCAAATCTATTTGGTGTTCTGTAGGCTTCTTGTATGTCTATGACCATCTCTTCCTTTAGGTAAGGGAAGTTTTCATGTATGATTTTGTTGAAGATATTTCCTGACCCTTTGCATTTGGAATCTTCTTTCGTTTTTATTCCTATTATTCTTAGGTTTGATATTTTCATTGTGTCCTGTATTTCTTGGGTGTTTTGGGTAAGAAGCATTTTGTACTTTGTATTTTCTTTGACTGTTGTGTTAATGTCTTCTATGGTAGCTTCTGTGCCTTAGATTCTCTCGTCTATCCCTTTGTATTCTGTTGGTGATGTTTGCATCTGTAACTCCAGATCCCTTTTCCTTCCTGTGAGCCTGTGAGCCTTGTTATGATGGACCTCCTGTAAGTCAAGCTACCTCTGGGAGTGGGAGGGGGTCTGGAGTGTCTTGGCCTGAATTGTTGGTAGAAAGAAAGATGTGTCTCTGGCAGGGCAAGGTGGATAATGCCAGCCTCTGTTGAGCCCTGTGGAGGTCTCAGTTGGGCCAGGTATTGGGGCAGAGGGTGTCTTACCTGTGACCTTAGTCACAACCCTTAACTGTTTTGGAGCTCCTGGGACTCAATATGTCTCTGGGTGTGGGAAGTAGTCTATATTCATCATTTTTATAGACAAATATTTCATTCTATTTTTGGACCAGTTAATTGTATACTTAACCTAATACATCATTCTTTCTTTCAAAGTAAGGTATTTATACATCCATTGTCTCAGTAATGCCGTGATTGAATGGGACAAGAAAATGATCTGTTCACAAATATTTAGATTAAAGATGAGTTGATCACCTTAAACAGAATAATTAAGGATTTATCTTACTTCTAATAGGAATGATGTTAATTACAATAAAGGGGCTAGTGTGTGATGATGATATTTTTTATGTGAAATTGATAATGAACTTGATATAAATAAGAAAAGGCAAATGCAACATGTTTTGTAGAGAAAGATCACTTGTATACCATGAGTTAAAACTAAAGCCTCTTTACTGTCATTTAATATGCAGGGATTAATTGTGCTCAGGGTACATATTTCATTACTGTTTTCTTAAGAGTATCTTATTTCATGTTATTTTTCTAAAGAGAAGTCATCAATTAGTTAAAGCTCATACTTAAAAGACTGACTCTAATTAGGTACTAAATTCTTTGTGTGTTGGAGAATTCATTATTAAATTCTCCTGTTTCTTGATTCTCTGATTTATATTCAATATTTCAAATGAAACTTTTGAGTAGTTTGTTACATCCACTTATAAGTGCACTATTCTCTTAATCTTCTATGTGCATGACATAATACACTAATTTTAGTATACAATTTAATTTACTACTTTGTCTTGATGAACTGAAAATTAAAATTGCCAATTTAAATTTAAATGCTGAGCATTTAATTATTGATGGCACCACAATGTTTATAATTGGTTCTGATTTAAATGGTTAGTGCAGTAACTGTAATTCAACAAATTTTTATTTTATTTTTACAAATTTTTCTGATCTTGAAACTCTTCACTTATATTTTCTGAGATTTTAAATAGTAACCACATCACACTTCAGATAATTAACACCCTAGGATATGAATTGGTATTTTGGAATTATGTGTTAGAAATAGGAAATTTGAATATAGTAGTATCTCATGGATTATTGGATTATTTCATTTAAAAATCTGAAACATTTCTATTAAACATTTGAATATTTTGCTAACTAAATAGGGTTACCCAGGCTGACTACTTGCTATTTATATTTTAAGATTTGTTTTTTTTTTATTTCTGTATATTTTATGGGAATATGTAATAGTATTTCATTTCCTTCATCTTCTTTATTTTTCTGAGGTAATTTCGGGTATTAAACTTCTAGCTATTCATTTATTCAGGCAATTATCAAACATTTACTGAACAGATGTTCTGATGTTGTGGTTTACTATATCAGCTACTAAAACAAAGCAATGCAGTGCTTACCTGTAAGATAGCCTGAGTTACCTAGTCTTGGAAGCTTTAGCTTCTGTCTTGAGGTTAGCCTGGAGACTTAGTGTAAGAAGTTAGCATTAATTTGCTCTAGCTAGAACTTCAAGTACTATATTAAATACATAGGAAGAGAGTGGGCAGCTTTGTCTAGTCCCTGATTTTATTGGGATTGCTTCAAGTTTCTCTCCATTTAGTTTGATGTTGGCTACTGGTTTTCTGTATGTTGCTTTTACTGTGTTGAAGTATGGGCCTTGAATTCCTGATCCTTCCATGACTTTTAACATAAAGGGATGTTGAATTTTGTCAAATGCTTTTTCAGCATCTAATGAAATGATCATGTGGTGTTTTTCTTTGAGTTTGTTTATATGGTGGATTACACTGATGGATTTTCTTATATTGAACCATCCCTGCATCCCTGGGATGAAGCCTACTTGATTGTGGTAAATGATCATTTTGATGTGTTCTTGAATTCGATTTGCAAGAATTTTATTGAATATAATTTGAGTCGATGTTCATAAGGGAAATTGGTCTGAAGTTCTTGTTCTTTGTTGGGTCTTTGTGTGGATTAGGTATAAGCATAATTGTGGCTTCATTGAACGAATTGGGTAGTGTTCCTTCTGTTTCTATTTTAAGGAATAGTTTGAAGAGTATTGGTATTAGAGCTTCTTTGAAGGTATGATAGAATTCTGCACTTAACCCATCTGATCCTGGGCTTTTTTTGGTTGGGAGACTTTTAATGAATGCTTCTATTTCTTAAGGGGTTTTGGGACTGTCTAGATTGTTTGTATGATCCTGATTTATTGTTGGTACCTGGTATCTGTCTGGAAAAGTGCCCATTTTATCCAGATTTTCCAGTTTTGTTGAGCATAGTCTTTTGGTAATAGGATCTGATGATTTTTTTTTTAATTTCCTCAGTTTCCATTGTTATGTCTCCCTAGCAATTAGACAACAAAAGGAAGTCAAAGGGATACAAATTGGAAAGGAAAAAGTCAAAATATCACTATGTGTAGATGATATTTTAGTATATATAAGTGACCAAAAAATTCCACCGGAGAACTCCTAATTCTAATAAACAACTTCAGCAAAGTAGCTGGATATGAAACTAACTCAAACAAATTAGTAGCCTTCCTATACTCAAAGGATAAACAGTCTGAAAACAAAATTAGAGAAATGACACCCTTCACAATAATCACAAATAATAGAAAATACCTTGGTGTGACTCTAACCAAGCAAGGGAAATATCTGTATGACAAGAACTTCAAGTCTCTGAAAAAAGAAATTGAAGAAGATCTCAGAAGATGGAAAGATCTCCCATGCTCACAGATTAGCAGGACTAATATAGTACAAATGGCCATTATGCTGAAAGCAATCTACAGATTCAGTGCAATCTCCATCAAAATTCCAACTCAATTCTCCATAGAGTTAGAAAGAGCAATTTGCAAATTCATTTGGAATAACAAAAAACCCAAGATAGCAAAAATTATTCTAAACAATAAAAGAACTTCTGGAGGAATCACCATCCCTGAACTCAAGCTGTACTGCAGCACAATAGTGATAAAATTGTATAATATTGGTACAGAGACAGGAAGGAAGATCAGTGGAATAGAACTGAAGACCCAGAAATGAATCTACACACCTATGGTCAAAACTACACACCTATGGTCAATTGATTTTTGACAAAGGAGTAAAACCATCCAGTGGGAAAAAGACAGCATTTTCAACAAATGATGCTAATTCAACTGGAATTCACCATGTAGAAAAATGCAAATTGATCCATTCTTACTCCTTGTACAAAGCTCAAGTTCAAGTGGAACAAGGCCTTCCACATAAAACCAGATACACTGAAACTAATAGAAAAGAAAGAGGGGAAGAACCTCGAGCACATGGGCACAGGAGAAAATTTCCTGAACAGAACACCAATAGCTTATGCTCTAAGATCAAGAATCGACAAATAGGATCTCATAAAATTGCAAACCTTCTGTAAGGCAAAGGACACTGTCAATAGGACAAAACAGCAACCAACAGATTGGGAAAAGATTTTTACCAATACTACATTTGATAGAGGGCTAATAATCCAATACATACAAAAAACTTAAGAAGTTAGACAGCATAGAACCAAATAACCCTATTAAAAAATGGAGAATAGAGCTAAACAGAGAATTCTCAACTGAGGAATCTCGAATGGCTGAGAAGCAACACCAAGAGAAATCCTTCGTCATAATGGAAATGAAAATCAAAATGCCTGTGATTCTATTTCACACCAGTCAGATTGGCTAAGATCAAAAACTCAGGTATCAACATATGCTGGCAAAGATGTGGAGAAAGAGAAACACCCCTCCATTGTTGGTGGGATTGCAAGCTGATACAACCCCTTTGGAAATCAGTTTGGCCGTCCTTCAGAAAATTGGACATAGTTCTACCAGAAGACCCAGCTATACCACTCCCGGGCATATACCCAAAAGAATCTCCAACATATAACAAAGACACATGCTCTACTCTCTTCATGGCAGCCTTATTTATAAAAGCCAGAAGCTGGCATTTACCCAGATGTTTTTCAACAGAGAAATAGATACAGAAAATGTGGTACATCTACAAAATGAAGTACTACTCAGGTATTAAAAACAATGAATTTATGAAATTCTTAGGCAAATGGATGGAACTAAATAATATCATCCTGAGTGAGGTAACCCAATCACACAAGACTACAAATGGCATGCACTCACTGATAAAGTGACTGGATATTAACCCAAAAGCTCAGAATACTCAAGATACAATTCACAGACCACATGAAGCTCAAGAAGAAGGAAAACTAAAGTGTGAGTGCTCTGGTCCTTCCTAGAAGGGGGAACAAAACACTCACAGGAGCAAATAGGGATACAAAGTATGGAGCAGAGATTAAAGGAAAGGCCATACAGAATCTGCCCTACTTGGAGATCCATTCCATATACAGTCACCAGACACAGACACTATTAAGGATGCCAATAAGTTTGGACAGGAGCTTGATATAGCTCTCTCTTGAGAGGCTTTGACAAATCCTGACAAATACAGAGGCAAGATGCTCACAGGCAACCATTTGGTTGAGCATGTGGTCCCCAGTGGAAGAGTGAGAGGAAGAACTGAAGGAGCTGAAGGGGTTTGCAACTCCCTAGGAATAACAACAATATCAACCAACCTGATCCTCCCCCCTACCCAGAGTTCCAAGGGACTAAACTACCAACCAAAGAGTACACTTAGAGGGAGTGAACCCTGGCTCCAGCTGCATATGTAGCAGAGGATGATTGGGTATCAATTTGAGGAGAGGCCCTTGGTCCTGGGAAGGCTTGATGCCCCAATGTAGGGGAATGTGAGGGCAGGGAAATGGGAATGGGTCAGTGGATGGAGAACACCCTCATATAAGCAGGGAGAGGGGGATATGATAAAGCATTTGGGAGGGACTGGGAAAGGGGATAACATTGAAATGTAAATAAAGAAAATATCCAACTTGAAAAAAAAA
>JADRCD010204167.1:67990-88005 GCA_019843815.1 Montemys delectorum | reverse complement strand
AAAAAAAAAAAAAAAAAAAATACAGTGAACTGAATCTGAATATTCAAGTCTCTGTTTCCCGACTGAAGATATAATGTAACCAGCTACTTCATATTCCCATTACCATGTCCCTGAAATGATGGACTGTATTCCCCTAATCTCTAATCCATAATAAATCCTCTCTCAAGTTACTTCATGTCACACATTTGGTCACAGCAGTAAAACATAGTTACTATGGGTTTGATTGTCCTCAGCCATTTATTCATACAACCCAAATTAATTCATCAATATTAACTGGGAAACTTAAGATGTCAATCTTTGATAACATGATAGTGAAAGAAGTTTTTTCAGAGTACCTGGAGAGATGGCTTAGCACTGAAGAGCACCGGTTGCTCTTTCAGAAGACCCAGACTCAGTTTCCAGCATCCACATGCTAGCTAGCAGTGGTTTGCAATTTCAGTCCCAGGGGATCCAATGTCCTCTTCTCAATTCTGCAGACACTGCATGCACATGGTGCATAGACATACATGCAGGCAAAACATCCATACACACAAAATAACATGATTTAAAAAGAGAAACTTTTTAAGGGCTGGCAAGATGGCTCAGCAGTTAAAGGTGTTTGCTACATGGTCTGATGCCCTAAGTTATATCCCCCACATCAGAGGAAGGAGAAAACCAACTCTTTAAAAGTTATCTTCTGGGACTGGAGAGATGGCTCAGCAGTTGAAGAGCACTGACTGCTCTTCCAAAGGTCCTGAGTTCAAATCTCAGCAACTACATGGTGACTCACAACCATCCATAATGAGATCTGATGCCCTCTTCTGGAATGTCTGAAGACAGCAACAGTGTACTTATGATAAATAAATAAATAAATAAATAAATCTAAAAAAAAGTTGTCTTCTAACCTTCAAGCATGTGCCTGCGTCTACACACATATCACATGCACACAACACACATACACAGAACAATCATGGGATAAAATAAAAAAAACTGCTTAGAACAGGAAGCACACATTCTGAAATCAGACAGAACGGTTTGTATCAACAAAACAATTTTTAAGGAAACATGACCTATGTGTCAGTGTTAGGAATCTTGGAAAATCTATATTTCTTCTAAGGTATTTTAGTACACAAGAGCTAGAGAGTATAAATCTGGAGTGGGTGTTTGTGCTCAGCTAGGAATTTATAAATAAAAACATTTGATAATTAAGTGGATTTGTTCTGTCTATTAAGCCCCACTGTAAGCCATCTAGTCACAGTAGCAATGGCATCAGCAGCGACAACAGCTTAATCTAGGAAGTCAGCAAAGAGCTGTGTGGACATATTCTCGTATTGAATCTGTAAAGTCATTCATATTGCTTTCCTCATAAAGGAGATAGATGAGGGAAGTAGAGAATTAATTATATGCACCAGCTTATTCTACGTGCAGTTTATTGAGAGACCTACCACAGACTTGGCACCATTTTCAGATAATGAGGAATTTTGCAGTGAGTCAGACAAAGTCCCTGTTTTCATAGAAATCCTTCGTCTTTCATGAGCAAGCTATGGAACAACTAAACACGGGAACACACGCTAAGTCTAGCCGCAGTATAAAGATCTGGTAGGTCAGTGTGGCCCAGTGAGGAGTGAGAGTGGGCTAGCACAGGACTGGACGGCTTCCTTGGTCTCTCTCTCTCTCTGAGAAGCTTACATTTTAGAAGAGACCAGTGGGGGAGGCACATTTTTAGGAAGAAAGTTCTTGGAAAAGAAGAGAAAGAAGCCCTGTGCTTGAGAGGATGGTGCCCCAGGCTGCCTGTTTGGATTGGGTGGTCGGGACAATATTTGGAGTTTCCACACAGCCTTTTTGACTTCAGCGCATGCATCTTAGTGACTTCTGTAAGCTCCTGGGCTGTTTCAGCATTAGTCCACGGGGACCTTGGAGATGCACTGTCTCAGTGAGATGTATATTCTCCTGGAAAGGAAGAGGGTAGTGATGCTCTACTCTAGAGACCTGGGATCTGGGGAGAGGAATTTTGATGGGCAGAGATAAGGTGTGATTGTGGACGGTAAGTTTGGGAAGCTGACCATGTAAACTGGCTGCTCAGCATTCCTCTGTGGCTCCCAATTGTATTACACTTATTAGAGAAATTTGGTGTTTTCTTGAAAACCTCAAAGCAAATAAACATACTTTTGGATTATGTCGAAGACTGTCTTTGTCTTACCCCTTGAAAGGAGCTAAACAGTCTTAGGTCTCTTACGTATCTGTGTTGAGTGTTCTAAAATGCTCCTTTCTCCTGTTTGTAGCTGTGGCATGATAACCATTCCCCCTCCCGAGCAGAGGCATAATGTCTTCCCTGGCCGCATTTAGAGCTTTAGTTTCTTTGTGCTAGCTTTTGTTTGCAAAGGAAGCTATTCTCTCCATCACCGTCCTTCCAGATAGGATTATATTAGCATAGAGTCTATTTACTTGTCTGTGAAACTAATGTCACATGTTTTGTAATATCTTTGCTTATGTGTTATAGATATGTAAGCTTCCAGATTTTAAGTCATTGAAAGTTTCTTTTATCTGTGTGCCATCCACAAATAGGGCACGACATGTAATGTACATGCTTATGTAATTAAACCTAAGGGTAATAGATACAAGGTTCTACCCTGTTAGGGTCCTTTAGAGGAGCACCAAGACTGAGTATGTAATTAGAAAAAGGACTTCTACAGTTGTAGACTGGGAGTTCTACAATAGCTGTGAACAGCTAGAAAGCTAGAGGGAGCTGCTCCCTCCATTGAAGAAGCTCGATGCCTCAGAATAAGGTGGGGGTGGAGTTAGAGGCGAGATCTATCCCCAGGTCTAGGATGGAGGCTTGGAAGCTCTCTGTAAAGCTCTGAGTGAGCATTCAAAAGCTGGCTGTAGCGCCTCCTACCTGTAAGCAGTGGCAAAAGCGGCAGAATGCCCACAGTCTGCTTATGGTCAAGTCCAGGCTTGAAGTGTCCCCTGCTTCTTTAATTTCTAGTTCCGTTCAGTGCCCAACATATTGGACAGTGGAGCCTACATGCAGGTCAGGTTTCATTGACCCTCTGGAAGCATCCTCACAGATACGTGGAGAAATGTGCTTTACTGATTTTCTCTGTATTCCTGAGTCTGTCAAGTTGGTAGCTAAGCTAACTACCAGAAGAAGTTATAGTTTTGAGTTTAAAGATGTTACTTCACATGTAAGAGTAGCTGATAATAAGAGCTATTACTCTTTATTGAGAGGTTAGTGTGTACTAATGGGGCTTTTTAGGTGGAAGATGTCCTTAGTAAAGGACAAAAGTCACCCTTGTTTCCTTTATATTGAGCTTTGAAAATGTCATTACAAATGTGTATACTTGGCTTTGTGGCAGCGGACTTCCGGAAAGAACACTGTGCTCATTTATAACAGGGACATGGCATGGCAGATGAGACCGAGAGCTATTGGGAAGTGAACCCAGATGAGTCCCTGCATAATGCAGTGCTTGGGCTGCTATCAACAGATAATTGTAAAGGCATCCATAAGGGCCATCCTTCCTACTGAATGCCTGGAGTGGAATACTTCAGTGCCTGCCACCAAGTGCAAGCCCTCATTCTTACTCACCAGGAAGTCTGCCTCTTAGGAAGTGCATTGAAAATCTGTACAAGAATTCTCAGTGAGGATTTCTCTGTGCTTCGCAGACACTATGCTATGTCAAGTTGATCCTACTGATATATTGATTTTAGCCTTACATTTAATTTTGGCTTTTATGACATTCATGTTTCTTTAGCAGTGAATTGCATTGTTAACTACTTCCAAGTGAAAAGTTTCCAAAAATATATGTAATGCACAATTTTCTCATACTTTCATTTAACAATGTTACCTTCCTTCTCCCTTTTATCCTGATTTTGTTGTCCCTTTAATTCGTTAATATCCTGCCCATTAAATGAATTAGACACCCCGTGTCAAGTTAATGCTTACCAGTGGGAATGATGGCATTAGTACTCATAAGGAAAGCTGGAGGTTTTCTTTTCTTCCAGGCCTCCAGTAGGGATTTACTTTAATCTGTATGTGTTTTCACTGCAGTGATGCCTCAGCCAAGGCCCTATGGGAAGCCTTACTGAACACCAAGCACAAAGAGGCAGTGATGGAAGTTCGGAGACATCTAGTGGAAGCAGCCAGCAGAGAGAACCTGCCCATCAAGATGAGCCTGGGTAAGCCTCGGCCTCTGGTGGCAGCACAGAAATCCTACCTGTTTTCAGTAGAAGCAAAGCTGCAGCTTTGAGACCATCCCGGTGTTTGTCTATTCATTCCCGTTCCTGCCTTCTTACCTTTCTATCTTCTCTCTTTTTCCTGCTTCATTTTTAAAAAAAAATTATCTTTAATATTTTTGTACAGGCCAGTTGTTATCCCCTTCCCGTTCTGCCCTCTAACAGTTTCTTATCCAATTCCTCCTCCCCCATCTCCAAGAGGATGTCCTCAACCTCCCCCTTACTCCACCCAGCAGCTCTCCCATTCCCTGGAGCTTCAAGTCTTTCAAGAGTTAGGTGCATCTTCTCCCACTGAGGCAAGACCAGGCAGTCCTCTGTTGCATATGTGTTGGGGGCTTCATATCAGCTGGTGTATGCTGCCTGGTTGGTAGCTCAGTGTCTGAGAGATCTCAGGGGGGTCCAGGTCTTCCTATGGGGTTGCCCTCCTCCTCAGCTTCTTCCAGCCTTTCCCTAATTCAACCAGAGGGGTCCACAGCTTCTGTCCATTGGTTGGGTGTAAGTACCTGCATCTGACTCTTTCAGCTGCCTCTCAGAGGGCAGCCATGCTAGGTTCCTGCCTGTAAGCACACCATAGCATCAGTAACAGTGTCAGGCCTTAGGGCCTCTCCTTGAGCTGGATCCCAATTTGGGCTGGTCACTGAACCTCCTTTTTCTCAATCTCTTCTCCAGGACCCAAGTGAGGATGCCTCAGTCCTACTTGGGAGGGAGAAGAAAGCAATCACGGTGGGCAGAGAGAGTGAGGGACCTGGGTGGGAGAGGGGACAGGGATGGGAAAGGGGGAACATGATCAAGTATTGGGGGACAAAAGTGGAGCCCTGAGGGCCAGCAGAAAGAATGGAAATAGGCAACCTCAGGAGGAAGGAGGTAGAGGGGCCCTCTAGAATGTACTAGAGACCTGGGAGGTGAGAGAAGCTCAAGACTTAAAGGGAGGGACCTTAGATGAAATGCCCTGCAGTGGGGAGAGGGAACTTGTAGAGTCCACCTCCAGTAGGAAGACAGGGCGTCAAGTGAGGGATGGAGTCGCTATCCCACAGTCAAAACTCTGACCCAGAATTGTTCCTGTTTCTACTTCCTTTTATTCTTTTTCTTTGTTTTTAGCATAGGTACTTGGGTGTGGTATGTATATATTTATGTGCATGCACGTTTGACTACATTAGCACATGTATGTGCATAGGTACACATGCACATGCAGATCAAAGGTTGACATCATTGGCTATCTTACTCTATAGTTTCCCATACTATTTCCAAAGGCCTGTTGCGTAGGGGCTCCTTATCTCTACTTCTTGAGCATGGTGATTACATGCCAGGTTTTAGGGATGTGAGTGCGAGGGATGCAAAGTTCACTCTTACAAGTTGTTTATCCCTTGGGCCACCATCCTGCCCCCTTCCCTTTTAACTGGTCCTTAGCTTCCCCAGTGCTAGGATAAACCACTATGCTGGGCTCCTTGTCTCTTCTTTCCACAGTCCTGTGTGTTTGTTTAGTTTGGAGTTCCTTACTCATAAGTACAGTGAAGCAAGAACTAATTCATATTGTGAGTTAAGAAAGGGCAGAGTGCACACAAGATGGTGATGATGATTTATACTGGGTTTTAGTGGCAAGCCTTATGATGTTATCGTAGAGCATAAATCAAATTGTATATCCCAACACTAGACTCTTTAAAGATCAATAAACTTTACTTTTCTTAAGAGCCCTGTCTTTGAAAAATAACCAAAGCCAGAAATTAAAAAAAAAAAAAAATCCAACAAAACATCGTGAGTAACTCCACAAAGAATTCAAATTTAAATGTTTGATTTTTTTTTTTTTGTCTTATCAACTCCCACAACCCAAAAAAAGATAAAATACTTTTCTTTATTCCCAGACTCCAGACAGGGAAGGTGGGGGATTGAGGGGAAGAAAGAAGCCGTGGATTGTTAGCAGGGTCAGCTCATGCTCAATGCCTGTGCCAAGTGCTGTCTAGTCAGAGATAACGCAGTGTGGCGATCCACTTCTGCTTACTGTCCCTAGGCAGAATTTCTTGTGGGCCTTATTCCCACATACAGACCTAGAACCATGAGAAGTTAGAAAAAGAACTGGAAGTTTTCAATACACCAAGCATCAGTATTTGAAACCTCTCCATCAGCCAGCTTATCATTAAACAGTTACATACTGGTGGCTCATGTGGTGGGGATTTGGGGTGTAGCAGCCAGGAATTACATAAACTCCCTAGGATTCCCTGGCCTCTATTGTGAAGTTTACTAAAGTGTGAATTTCTCTGCCTTCAGTCAAGGCCTTTGGTGTTTTTGAGGCATTAAACATCTTTTGATTCTAGAGCAAGCATTCTCCAGTATTTACATTATGAGATGTTTTTTCCTGCTGGAAACCTCAGATCATCAATATAAAATCCCCCAGCTCCTCCACTATGAACACCAATAGATATAAACTGTGTTCTCTTAAATGATAGTAATTGAAAGTAATTGCTAAAACAAAGAAAAAACTTCATTTTATCATTGCATATCTAAATCTCTGTCATCTTACTGAGAGTTTCTTATTAAGTCGTCAGTTAAGTAGATACATTCCAGAAAAGTGATTTTTAAAACACTGGAAAGGGAATTGTATTTTTCCCACTAACTTTCATACAAGGAGAAATGTCTTCTAAAAGTAAAAACAAAAAGATCCGAAGAAATACATTTGTTTCAGCCTACAGAGGCCATAGAAATGCCTATGGCAGGTTTCCCAGCATGCCTTGCTCCCTGCAGAAGGGATCTACTCTGTGGTCTTGGACTTGTGCAGTGAAACATTACTGCCCTTTCTTTCAGCTCGGCGCCTTGAGAGAGCGTGCATGCTTGAGATCGACCTCTGCTTATTATTTTAGGGCTTCTTTTTTACTTTTTTTTTTTTTTTTTTTAAATAAAAGAAGTCCCATTAACAGGGAGGTTGTTTTCCTCCGACCTCATCCTTCTTAGCTGCGTCCTCCGCTGCTATGCGGGACATTGTTTTTCTGTAGCTTTACTTCCTAGACTGTGAAGGATACACAGTCAGTTATATTTGTGGGTAAGTCACACTTCTGTGGCTCATTAGCCCAACTCGAATTTAACCCAAACTGGGACGGCGTTTGTTCCCTAGAAGGTGAGCAGCAAGGGAGGACTCCCTCCTGATCCTGGTCCTCGCACTCACCTGTCCTCTCTAGAGGGATGCAAGCTGTGTCCTTGTCACATATATATTTTATTTTACTTTATTACACAGAATTTTGTGATTAAGAGGACTGTGTGTGTGTGTGTGTTGTCTGTCTGTCTGAGAGAGAAGAGAGAGAGAGAGGGGTGGGGAGAAGGAGGAGAAGGAGGAGAATGGGGGAGCAAAACTGAAATGAAGAAAGAGGTGGGTTAGCAAAGTTTTTAAAGGAGTGATTAAACACCAATTAAGACCAATATACCATATAATTACAATTTACAAGATGTGAGAAAATCTAGGCATGGTCTAGGGCCACATATACTACCTTTTTTTTTTTTTTTTTAAAGATTTATTTATTTATCTTTATGTGAGTACACTGTTGCTGTCTTCAGACACTCCAGCAGAGGGCATCAGATCTCATTACAGATGGTTGTGAGCCACCATGTGGTTGCTGGGATTTGAACTCAGGACCTTTGGAAGAGCAGTCAGTGCTCTTACCCACTAAGCCATCTCTCCAGCCCCCACATATACTCCTTAACTCTCTGACATTGCTTTTATGTTTTCCTTGTTACTAATTTGTGGAAAGGGCAAGAAAATTAACTTTTATTGAGCAGCTGTTCACTTATAGGCACTGCAATGGAGTTTTTCCATAGTTTGGTTGTTTAATGCTCTCAATAATCATGCGAGTTTGCCATTGATTTTTCACACCCATTTCATAGACCAGGAAAACTGAGACCTAGGAAGCTTGAGGTTTTTATAGGATTTCAGATTAGGGCTGGGACTCTGAAAGCATACTTCTTTTCCATCTGGCTCTGTGGCAGGCTATGCTCTAAGCAGTACTGAGGAAGATGTGGGCTGGAGGGGAAAGAGGGTACGTGCTCCTTCTTGTCTGTTTTCCAGGGGCGTGTATACTGCTTGCCAGCAGTACTGCCTCCTCAGGGGCAGAACTGAGGGGCGGCCTAAGGTTCAACCTGTACACCCTTATGTTTTGTTTTCTCCGCCGTGTTGTTGGCAGCTGCATCTTCCTATTGCTACTCCTATGACGCCCTTCGCTGCTTCTTACTCTTTCAACTAGCCAGATTTCTGCGTGTCTGCTGCAGCGCTTCTCAGCCTTCCTAACGTTGTGACCCTTTAACACAATTCCTCTTGTGGTGACCCCCCCCACCACGAAATTATTTTCACTGCTGCTTCGTTGCTGTAGTCTTGCTACTGTTTAGAATCGTAATGCAAATATCTGACATGCAGGGTAGTTGCCATGTGGCCCCTGTGAAAAGGTTGTTCAGCTCCCAAAGGGGTTGCAACCCACAGGTTGAAAACCTCTAGTCTGCTGGCTGGCCTGTGACACTGTCACAGAACGAGTAAGTGAAGATTCAAGCCTGGCTGGCTGACTTCCTTACTGAGCCTCTTCCTGAGAGAGGAGTCCAGACAGGGTGTCCACACTGCTGTACATTCCGCTGTCATCGTATCATCCCCTAGCTCAAAATCCCCCAAGGGATCCACATTACTTCCTGAAGTTGCCCAGACATGAAGCATGCTATTTCTGGACAGCTTTATGCCTTCAGGCCTTGTGGTGCACCCATGTGTGGCCCTGCTTTCTCCCTTTACTCTCTGCTCCTCCCGTGAGACTTCTTGGAGCCAGGCTCTGCTTCTTTATCCGTGTACGCTCATTGCTTGTTCCTGCAGCGCTGCTTTCTCCCCTTCTCTTACCATGACCCCGGAGGCTGACCATGCCTGCCTTCATAGAACGTTCCTGCCCCTAACCCTCAGTCAGGTGCTGACTAGAGAGACATGAGCAGGTTAGGCATGACGCAGAAGGGTTGTTGGCCTGGTTTCTTTCTTGTCAGTGTGCAGTCACTTGTGTTCCCTCCTTTTCTGTTGTTTATTAACACTTCAGATTTTTCTTAGCTTATGCTCTTTAAAAATTACATCATTCTCCTGCCATAGCCTTGACCACTATACTATTCACGTTCCAGCATACAGTCCCGAGCGTGTGTGGACACAGTTTCACGTCTTTGTGTTTCATTGTAGAATCTGGGTTATTTTTCACGACCTGATGTGGCTGTTGCTTTCTTTGTAGAGTTAACTTAAAGTTTCCATCCTCCCCTTTCTTGGTTACTCTGGTTCCTAAGGAGCCACCAGTCTTTTCTTAGTACTTGCCACAGTGTATTGTGCACTAACCTAAAAGCTTAGCAGACAGTGTCTAAGTCACAGTCTTCACTGGCCATTTGAAGAGCTCGATACGTGACAGGCAGCGTGGCACTTGCTAACTGGGTGAGTGGGCTGCCTGACGGGTGTGGGCGACAGAAAGAAGCAGTCAGCATTTCTGCTTTAGCGTGCTATGCCCCTGTTATGTTTACAGATTTCCTCTCTGATGGTTTTTGTTCCACTCTTGTCTCTGGGCATCTGTCTCCTTCCTTCCGTGGAATTTTCCACTGTTGTCCTCAAGTCACTCTGCATCTCTGATGACTTTGTCTTTTTAATAGGTTCCTGCCTTTTTTTCTTACTTACACTTTGCTGCTCTATTGATTTGTCATCCTTGGTTATGTCTTGCAGATAGAGCTCAGTTAATGAGCTCTGTAGACCTTAGGGTCTTAGCTTCTATCTCATTTCCATGTCACTCCCCAAATAAGACCACACATTTCCTGCAGCCCAGTGCACTGAGGTTACAGAGGCACAGTGCTGTGCCAGGTTTTTTATCTCAATCCTGAGGACTTGAGCTCAGGGCTTTGCTCTTGTGCTTCGAGTGCTTTTCCCCCTGAGCAAACTCCCAGCCCTTCTCTATGTTTTCTAGATGCCCTGTTTCTCTTGCCTAGATTCCTAGAACTCACTCTTAGCTTTACTTTACAGAATTGTTTCTCCTTGTTGGCCGCCTCTTGCAGAGGTGCACAAAGGATGCTTCTGTTCTTCCACCTACTGTCTCCTCACTGATCAGTTTCCAAGGTTGAAATGTGGTCAAATGAATAACATTTGCATCACGGCCCTTCTGAAGTGAAGCTGACCACCTGTAGACTTCCACACCGCTGTCTGATTGGTGTTAAAGCCTCAGCAATAGTTGGGTCACCAACACTTGTGACCACCGTCATGTTTATGTCATTAGTGCAAATACAGCATAGGAGCAGAACTTCAGTATTATCAACATAGTTTTCACCATGTCTGAAAGTGTGTCAGGAACATGAGTTTGTGGGACCATCTATGAGAACCATATTGTAGAGATTGCCATATTCTATAGGATTTAAAATTGACATGATTCCTTAAGGATTGGGGGAGTCACCGTTAGATGTTAAAAAGAGACAATCCTGATAGGTCAGCAAATCCCACATGGTTAGCCTGAAACACTTGAGCATATGAGTAACAGGTGGACTTAGGAGGAGGAGGTGGATGGAGAGAGTTTGTACGTGTAACAGCAGTAATCAAACCCACAGCCAAACCAAACACTGGATGGAGCTTTGGGAGTCTTGTGGAAGAGGTGGGGGAAGGATTGAGGGATCTGAAGAGGAAAGGGACTCCACAGGAAGACCACTAGAGTCAAGTAACCTGGACTCTTGGAGCTCCCAGAGACTGAACCACCAGCCAAAGAGTGAGCATGAGCTGCACCTAGCCCCCTGCCTGTATGTGACAGATGTGCAGTTTGTCTTCATGCAGACCCCGCAACAACAGGAAAGGGAGCTGTCCCTGAACCTGTTGCCTGCCTGTGACCCATTCTCCTAATCTGAGGCTGCCTTCTCTGGCCTCAGTGGGAGAGGATGCACCCAGCCCTGCAGTGACTTGATGTGCCAGGGTGGAGTGACACCCAGGGGAACCTCTTCGTAGAAGAGAAGGGAGGGAGAAATGGGGGGAGGACTGTGGGAGGGGAGCAGATACTGGGATATAAACTGAATAAATATATAAATTAATGAAAAACAATAGTAATTAAAGAAGAAGGGGTCTTGAATTTGAGAGTGAGTGAGTATGGACAGGAGGAATTGGGATAGAAATTAGATAAATACAGTACTCACGTATGAAATTCTCAAAGAAGTAAAACCTCTAAATTAAAAAGGGAGGTAGAACTCATTGATTTGTTTTCTAGAGATTATACAGAGTTCGAGATAAAAATAGCATTTTTATTTATTGTAAGCATAATTGTAAGCTGGGTGTGATGGCGTATATACACCTGGAATCCCAACACCTGGTAAGCTGGTGAAGGGAGAACACTAGTTGGAGGGTAGCCTGGGTAAGTCGGGAATTCCAAGCCAGCATGGAATACAAAGCTAAATCTTGTTTCAGGAAACAAAAACTAAACTTAAAAAATGTACCATAGCTATTTTTTTTTTTTTTTTTTGAGGCAGGGTTCTCTGTGTAGCCCTGGCTGTCCTGGAACTCACTCTGTAGACCAGGCTGGCTTTGAACTCAGAAATCCACCTGTCTCTGCCTCCCAAGTGCTGGGAGCCATAGCTATTATGTATATTTTTTATTAGGTTCTTGCATGGTGTTTGGATTAGACTGCACACTATTCAAAATTATTCTATATCATAAAATCCCAGCTATCAGGCTGCAATTTGAATGACTGAATATATTTGTGTAAGTAAACAATTATTGTGTATGCAGCACAAACAATGAGCTGGAGACCAACAAATGAGTTATTTATACAAGTAATTCATTACCACCTGTGAATTAATGAAATTAAATCAACAGCACGCAGATACATGAGCATTGCAATCATATTAGAAAACCAGGCCTGTGACCTTAGTGAGCACAGCATACCAATGAGCAGTGCAGCCGACTCACCTAGGTCACATCAGTGCAGGGACACTGTGTTCACCCCAGCTGGAGCCGGCATCCCAGGACAAGACAGTGGGCTCCTGACCTGCGGTCTTGGAGTCCTGAGGTCAATACCAGCCTCCTGCTTTACAAGGCCTTTTTGCATCCTTCCTCATTCAGGTCCAGCTTTCGACAAGCTCTGAACCTCATCCTCAGCCAGGTCTGTGTGCTGTGCCCTCTCCTCTCCTCTCCTCTCCTCTCCTCTCCTCTCCTCTCCTCTCCTCTCCCCTCCCCTCCCCTCTCCTCCCCTCCCCCTGCACCCTTTCTCTTGATTTTACTTAGTTTTTTAAAGTGGGTTTTCTATTCTTTATTGGGCTTATTTTTGTTCTGATCTTCATTAGTTTCTTCTTTCTGCTAACTTAAGCTTTGTTCTTTTTCTAGTTCATTGAGGCTCAATGTTAGAGTATTTGGGATCTCTAAGTTTTATTGGTGTAAACTTACGATTTAGAATGCTACATCCATAGATTGTGATCAGTGCTTTTTCTAAGGAGATTTTATTTTTATTGTGTGTGTTAGTGGCTGAGACGCAGAGACAGACACACACACATAAAGAGACACAGAGAGACAGAGAGGGATACACACTTTGAATTGGACCAGATTTTAAACCTCAAAGTCCCCTCTCAGGGCTTTACTTCCTCTACCAAGCACACACCTTCTAGACCTTCCCAGACATCACTATCAACTCAGTGCCAAGTATTGAATGTCAGTGCCTGTAGATGGTATTTCTTGTTCATACTACTTTCTTGTGCATGTGAGAGTGTGTGCATGCAGGAGGGGGAGAGGGAGAAGGAGAGAAGTCGGAAAGAGAGAACATGAATATTATTAGTGCATGTCTGTGGAGACTAGATCAGTGGTATCACACTTCCTGGAGCTAGAGTTACAAGAGGTTGTGAACTGTCCTCTCATCTTCTCCAAGAGCAGTAAATGCTCTTAACTTCTGAGCCAAGTTACTTCTAAATTTTCTTTTGGGTTTATCTGTTGGCTTCTTGGGAGGAGTGTGGTGTTTAACTTCTGCGTGTTTGTGAATTTACTAAGATTCCTTTTGTTGTTGACTCTAACTCTACACTGTTGTGGTTGGAAAGCATACACTGAACCATTCCAATCTTGAACTCATTAAGACTTGTTTTGGCCCTCTGAGAGAATGTTTCTTGCTAGAGTGTTCCTTACATGATAGAGAAGCACACGTATTTCACCACTACTGAACGGATGGTTTCATACGTGTCCACTAGGTCTAACTGAATTAAATAGGGTATCGAAGTCTCCTATTATTAAACTAGAGCCCAATTATCCTTTTTTTTTTTTAGATTTCTTAATATTTGCTTTACATATTTAATGTTTTGGTATATATTTATACCTACATTTTAAAGATTGGTTTACTTTATGTGTATGAGTATTTTGCCTACATGTATGTGTACTACTGCATGTGCCTGGTACCCATGGAGTTCAGAAGATGTGCACCCTTGAACTGAAGTTAGGATTGCTGTGAACCACCCTGTGGGTGCTGGGAACCAAACCCAAACCCAAGTCCTCTGCGAAATCAAGTGCCCTCAACTGTTGAGCTATCTCTCATCTTCTCGATGTATTTACACTACGTATATACACTTCTTGCAACAGTCTTGGCGTGAGTACTATTTTGTCTCATAAAGTATAGACCATTTTTGTTTTCTGCTGTCCAATGTGTATGAGCTCTTTCTCCATCTTTTTATTTTAAGTCCATGTGTGTCATTAAGTCAGACGGCGTCCCCCGTTGTCGGCCACTTTAACTCCTCCTGTTGGGCTTCTACTGGGTGACGACTTGTTCCATTCACTTGGTTTTCCGGTTGTCTCTGGCTCCTTGCTTGTTGTTTACCTCTGTGCTGTGGCTTTTTTTCTTCAGTGTGAAGCTCTAACTGCTGTCTTTTCCTGTTTGTGCATCTGCTGCAGTCTTCTGTCCCGTGGTTACCATGAGGCTCGCAGGAGACATATTGTTGTAATAGACTATTTTAAGCTCAGAACAGCTTTGATCACAAACAAATGCCTAGGCTTTTACCCCTTTTTGTGAATTTATATTTTTGTGTGTACAATCAACATATTTTTTGTGTCTTCTTCTAACTTAGTATGGCTGCAGTTGTTTTTTTTGAAAATTGTAACTTTTGGCATTCGTACTGGAGACTGAGGAGGTTCCCACACTGCATTGCAGTAATGAAGTGATGTGAACTTAGCAGTGTAGTGTATTCATCTTTACTAAGGAGTTCTATAGTTGGGGACTTTCCCAGTAGGAATTACCACCATTTCCTTTCTGAATGGAGACTTTCCTTGAGCAAATCCTAGAGAAAGCTGGGGTTGTAGCAGAATTTTGCCTGGAGTGGATGAAACTCTAGGCTCAGTCCCAGCACTGTATAAAACATGGCTTGGTGGTA
This sequence comes from Montemys delectorum, assembly GCA_019843815.1. Lineage (NCBI taxonomy): Eukaryota > Metazoa > Chordata > Mammalia > Rodentia > Muridae > Montemys > Montemys delectorum. Next base: position 73,449 of record JADRCD010204167.1, on the reverse strand, counting down.
CATGCTTGTCATATCAGCATTCAGGGGGAGAGGCAGGAGAAGCAGAAGTCATGTAGAAGTCACTCTGACTAAAAAAAAAATTCCTGTAAGACAGATCAGTTTGGAAACTGGATCAGGATTGCCAGGAATTTGAGACCAACCTGAGCGACATAGTAAGTTCTAAACCTGCCCAGGCTATGTAAGGAGTGAGGCCCTGTCTCAAACAAACAAGCGAGATTCATGAGCTACATGGATTTCCTAAATTTGCTTGTCTAGGATAGAGCTTATTTCCCTATTTCTGAAGTAAAGCTTTGCTGGGCATTATAGTGTCAGGTGACAGATCCACCCTTCCCCATTTCTCAGTGGCTGTCTCTCCAACAGTCCACCTCTACTCCTCACTACCCTCTCTTTAAGAGAGCTTCTTCTCATATCAAGGTCTCCTTTTTACTTTTATGCACACACACACACACACACACACACACACACACACACACACACATTTAAATTGAGACCCCACCTCTGGAAGCATTTCAACTAACATATAGCCCTTTAGTTCCATGCATTTACTGGCCAAAACCATGCCTTTTCTTTTCTTTAAAGCTGAATAAGCTTCTATTGTATGTTTGCACATTTTCTTTCTCCATCTTCTGTTGGTAGATATGTAGGCTTAGTTCCACTTCTTAGCTATTGCAAATACTGCAGCAGAAAGTGTGGACTTGCTAGGATCTCTGTGGCCTGCTTACTTAGCATTCTATGGATCTAAACCATGGAGGGAGTAGAATAGCTAGATTGTATGGCAGTTCTATTTTAATATTATTTATTTTTCATGTGTGTATGCATATGTATGTATGAGTACGTGTGAGTAAAGACTCATATGGAGGTCACAGGACACTCTTATACGTCAGTCCTTGCCTTCTGCCTTATTGAGACAGGGTCTGTCGTCCTACTTCTGCACAGTGTACGTCAGGCTGTCTGACCAGAGAACTTCTGTCTTCAGCACTCTGTCTCTATCTCCCATCTCTAAGTAAAATAGTGCTGAGATTATAAATAGATGTCACTGCAGCTGGTCTTTTGTATAGGTTCTGGTGATGACACTGGTGTGACATGCTGGTTTCCTCTCACTTTGCTGGCTTTTCTGCCCAGGTTCCTGTGGTTTCCTTTTCTCTCCATGGTCTGGCTAAGTTCATTTGATTGACTGTGCTCTCTTCAAGGTTCCTGATTATTTCTACTAGTAAACTTCAAAATCTTCATGCAGCATTTTATCCATTTTAGTGTGTATGAATTCAGCAGTTGGATAATTATGATCTTTTAAAAAAATTGTGTTGCCCACCCTTTTCATACTTTTTGTGTTTTGTGATGCATAAGCAGATATATAAACATCTGTTTAATATATTCCTAGAATCACTTAGTGAAGTCTAAAACCTGTTTTAACAGCAATACCACAATATACCAGATACAAAAATACTACAAAAGCTGATTAAAGCACACCGGTATATCACCAATCACTATTAACCAGACACTGGGAAAACTAATGTGGAATTTTCTATGTGGTTAAAACTCATTTAGGGTAAATGTGGAAATAATACATGTATGAAGTGAAAAAACAAAAGGAAGTGTGGCAAAAGGAAGCAAGATTATACAATTGAAAAGGAGAGGAGAGGAGAAGTCTGGAGGAGAAAATGAGCTAGAGGTCAGAAGAGAAGAAAAACAAACAAAATTCCAATCATGAGTAAATGTGAATGCAAAGTCAGAGTGGGCAGGAGAGATGGGTCATCAGTTTACAGCATCTGCTGTTCCTATGGGGACCCAGGTCTCATTCCCGGCACACACATGATGGTTCATAACCATCTGTCCCTCCAGTCCCAGGAGACCTTCTGCCCTCTATTGACCTCATTTGGAATCAGGCATGCACATGGTATACGTACATGCACACACACACACACACACACACACACACACACAGGCAAAATGTACACATAAAATAAAATCTAAAAACAAAAAAGCAAAAATCCAAACCCAAATTATATAAATGTATGGAGGTGAATAAAAAAGAAAATGCAAGTTTTAAATGTAAGTGAACAATAATGACAATCAAAACAACCAGTAAGATATAGTGCAAACACCACAGAAAGTACAGCTGGATACAAAAAGTCGGAAGGGGATGGCGATGTCAGTGAATTTGGGAGAGGGGAAGGAAAGACAAAGACTTGCTCAGTGAAAACAGTGAGTAAATAAAATGAAAGAACTATCCAGAGGACAGACTCGTGGCTGGAGCACAGCCCTGCAGGGCTGGGGCTCAGGGCTCCCCAGGGCTCTTGTTTAGTAACTGTTTCAGTGGCAGGGGCAGGTCTTCATAGTTGAGCTCAGGTGCCAAGAAACTCAAAGACAGAGGGTAGGGTCTGGGGAGTGCCTCTATGAGCTTTGTTGCCACAGGGCAGTGAGCTGCAACAGTGTGGCTTGGGAAAGGTGTCCTATCATATAAGCCTGTATGGTACAGGATGGCAGAGTCTGGGAGATGAAGGGGCGCTGTGGTTACTGGCTTCCATCAGGGCCGCCAGTAGGGACATACCCTAGAAATATCCCTTGTTTCAAGATTACATAGCATTGTGTTCCACTACGTGTCAAGACACACTGTGAGCTCCTTTGCTGGAGTCAGACAGGGTAGTCAGCTCAGGGTCTCTTCCTAAGCTGAGGTGAGGACCTGTGCCCTGCGTGGTTCTAGAGAACCACAGAGTAAGGGGATCTGCTGCAGTGGTGCAACCACTGGAGTCTGTAGGACTTCATTTCTGGAAGAAGTCCCTCTGAGGTTTTTGTTTGTAAGATTTATTTTAGTTTTGGTGCGAGTGCTGGGAACTATTGCCAAAGCAGTAGGCACTCTTAACTGCTGCTCTATTCCTCCAGCTCACCTTCCTGGCTTTCTTTCCTTCCCTTCTTTCCCTCCCTTCACCTCTCCCTTCCTCCCATCTCTTCTCTCCTCCCTTCCCCTCCTCTCCCTCTCTCTTGTTTTCTAATGGGAGGGAGGGACAACAGAGCCAAGACATTTCCTTTTGGTCTGTGTGTTCATCCAGACTTTGTGCTGTAGCATCTTCAGAGCGCTCCTTCACTTGCCTTCTTTTAAATGTAGTTGTTTATTTCTTGGAGAGGTATTTGTCTGGAGGTGGAAGGTGACATGGATGCTAGGCACCTGAAGATGGTCCTCTTGCTTATGGGAAGGAATTCTGAATTATAGAATTTGGGGCCAGAGTTTAAAAAACAAACAAACTTAGAGTATTCTATGGCAAAAGGCTCATGGCTCCTGAGTGGGAGTTTCTTTATTCAGAAGGTCTTCTAAGAGCAGACATTCTTTGCATTAGAGTAGACCCACCAAGGGAATGTTCCATTGGCACATTTCTGGTATTTTTTCCCTGGATACAGAAGTCTCAATCTTGCTCTCTACTGAGGCAGTGATAGCCCTGGGAATGCAGGAGGTACATAGAAAGACAAGCCATAACTGTTTCTTGTGGTTTTATATTTCACCCCTTTGTATAACTTTAGTGAGAGCTGTTTATTTTCTCTCTGGGACCTGTGATTCTGTGGTGGTTTTACTTTATTCCAGACCAGCCTTAGAAATGGTCCTCTGGCAGATTTCTTTGGATCCGTTGAATTGATTCACTTCATAGAACTAAATGCTATTTTCAAATTAGTTTCTTTCTACTGTGACACAGGCCTAAAAAAGTGTGTGTAACCAGAACACACACTATGAAAGCCTACCTCTCAAACCTTCTTGAGTATTTATGGTGTTATAAAGTGGACATCAGTTCACAGCTGTGCTTTATCCAAGCTTCACTGTATAGATGGCTGGATATATTGCCCTCCACATCCCTGTGGAGGAAGATTTATATGGTCTTCCCCCTCTCTCCGTCTCTCCCTTTTAATGATTTTTTTTTCTGTGTCTAATAGTCATCATCATCAGGAAATGTTTTTCTCATGTGTGGCTTAAATCTCCCCATCTGCACCTCAACCATATTTCTTTACCCTTGACCTCAGTTGAGGTGGGAAGCAGCAGTTACTATTGCTCCTCATTTCTGTGGCTGTTGAAAGACAGAGCTTTACCCATTGTACAAATCAGTGGGAGTAATAAAGTCAGATTTCCCAGAGAAAAATAAACATCTGTCCATTATACATGAAACAGACATTACTTTGTTTCAGAATCATGAGACTATTAAAAAAGAGATACTCATACCTCATACAAGCTTATGGGAAGTTCAGATGGCTGCATTTATAAAATGAAGCATTATCCCCAACTTCACCATCTGCTTCTCAAAGGAACATGTGAATAAGGCAATATAACTCCAATAGATGATTGAGCTTTGCTGTGAATAGTTGTATAGTTTATATTGATGTAAGAGGTATTAATCAACATTCAGATGTAATCTATGGAAAAAGAATGTAATACTAAAGCTATGCTTATGGAATGAAATATAAGTACCAATAAATCTTGACCAGACAAAAACAAAGGGACAGACGATTTAATGGCTGAAAGGCAGGAAGATGAGGAGTAAAAAGAAGGAAGAAGGGCTAAGTGTCTTTTTAGACCTTGAACAATGTGATACCTGTTGAAGGTGACAACAAATAAGATAGCTTCACATACAGTGCAAGTAGGATAAGCCACAGACGGGAGTACTGAATGCTTTTGTCGTTTGTAAACTATATCATGATCTCTTCTGGCTGCTTCCTGTCATTCTGTGGGATTCCTTGAGAAACCCCTGGATTCAGGGTAGGCATTCAGCCTTTTGTACATTATTTACAAAAATTGTCACTCTTACTTAAAAATAAAATGTATTGTTTCACAGTTTCATACTTGCAAGGTATTCTGAGTATATCCTCTCCATTATCTTTTCCTATCTCCCAGTTGAAACCCTTCCCCAAGTCCCTTCTACATGACCTGTTGTCAATGTGTAACAGCTGGCTCTTCATGTTGGGTATTGAGCCAGCATTCTGTTTGCACTAATAATGCCATCTGCCATAAGTAGTTACGCTGAACAGAGTTGACTCTAGTCTATATGTTATGTATCTGCACTCCTGAAAAACCTTGTGTTTTGCAAGTTCACTTTAGGCATCAGGGCTCATTGTGAAAGGAAAATTTACCTTCAGGAACATTCCATTCTCTCTCTCTCTCTCTCTCTCTCTCTCTCTCTCTCTCTCTCATATGTGGAATATATACATACACACAAATATATACATATTGTATGCGTATACATACACACATATATTCATCTACAATTTTGTAATCAGAGCATTAACAAAAACAATAAAAATCTTGAATAAAATACTGGTACAGTTAAAAAGACATCCCTAATTTCTGCATATTGACTTTATAGCAAATATAGGACTTGATATAAAATATCAAGTTGGCTCCTTGCAAAGTAGTAGAGAAGTGGAGCTATTTGGCATCAGAAGCAAAGGGAAGCACACTAAGGACGGTGGTCACAGAAGCAAAG
>JADRCD010204167.1:57971-67980 GCA_019843815.1 Montemys delectorum | reverse complement strand
GGACGGTGGTCACAGAAGCAAAGGGAAGCACACTAAGGACAGTGACCACTGAAGCAAAGGGAAGCACACTAAGGACGGTGACCACAGAAGCAAAGGGAAGCACACTACGGACGGTGACCACTGAGCAGCACGGCCAGTGAGGGCAGGCCTGGCTGGCAGGCTGAGAGGCAGGCTGGAGCTGGGCACCGCTGCATTACCTCTCAGCTCTTTCTGTAGCTGTGCTGCTCAGCTCTGTCCATTTAGTTTGTTTTCCCCAAGAGATAACTGTAATTTAATGCACTTGCTTTAATGAACTGCACTAGTAGTTTAAAGACTTAAAAGTCAATTTTTCAGTGTCAAAGTGTCACTTTTCAAAAAGTTGCTGTATATCATTGTGGTCTTGATATAAAGTAACTTTTCTTTTATGGTCCTTAAAAGTATCTTGCAGAGCCTTCTGAATTGACATTTTAAATCACCGTGAAAATCTGCCTGACAGGTGTGTCTGTTTCTCTTTCATAAGGTGAAGTGTGGCCAACGGTTCTAGGACTCTTCAATGCCTGATTCTCAGTGCTTGCTTAGTGATGGCAACTGGGGACCTTTTATAGTAGCATTCTCTTTCTCTCTCTCTCTCTCTCTCTCTCTCTCTCTCTCTCTCTCTCTCTCTCTTCCTTCCTTCCTTCCTCTTTCTTTGTCTCTTTCTTTCTCTCTTCCTTTTTTTGGTCTGATGACTTTACTTGACATAATAACATTGATGCAAAATCACTTCTAATTACCTGTAATTTATTCAAAACACAAAATTATGCAATATTTATAGCATTTTCCATTTGTAAATGCAATGCTTTCAAATGCATAAAGTACCATAGTAAAAACAGTTTACAGATAGAAGGTACAGGAGCAGCAGTAGGGAAATCCTACTCACATCATAGCTCACTGATGGAGTCACTGATCCTGGAAGCTTTTTTATTCAGTCCATTGGTTGGATTGCATTTGTTTTTTTTTTTGTTTTGTTTTTTTTTCTTGTTTTGCTTTTTGTTTATTCGTTTGTTTTATAAGGTTGTGGTTAAATTCTAAAAATGTCACAAGCTTATTTTAGAGCATCCATGTAAGATATTCATTCCACTAAATGTTATTCCAGTTAGAAAAGTGACTTACTTTCATGGCATAGCAAATAGAAGAAGAGGACATACTGTGGACTAGAGCAGTGATGCTTGGTGACTGTTAGCTCATGGCTTGGGTTTGGTTGGTATTTCTTGTTAGGAAATATTTTGTTTCTTTAGATCCCATCTTAAGTGGGAAGGAGGCATTTCCTAAATACGTCGGCTAAGTGCAAATCTCAGCAATGCTACAGGAAAATCAATCAAATAATTTCTAATTGATGATATCCTGAGTTTTAAAAAGAGCATATGCTGAGGCTAGGGTATGGCTCAGTACAAGACCATTTGCCTAGAGTGGGTGATGCAAAAGAAGATCATAGAGTTATTACAATAAAAATATCTAAACAGATCGTCTGGTGATGTCTTTGGTGATTCTCATTTCCTCTAAAACATTTCTCTAAAATAGAGTCCCTCAACACACATGGAGCCTTTGACACTCTGGGGACTTATTTTTCTTTATTGTTACAGTCATGATGAATAAGATTTGTATGATAGTTAAGTGGATCTCCCACCCACCCCATCCCACCTCACCATACGCCTCACTCTCCTTTGGTGCCAGAGATTGAGCCCAAGATTTTCTGCAGATAGGAAGGCCCTGTACCATGGACCTATAGCATCAGCTCATGCCACCCTCACCCCAGCACTGAAGATTAAACCAAGAGCCTTGCACATGCTTGGCAAACATGGCTGTCTCTTTAGAGACACTGGAATCTGTCTTTCCGTCTCCATGCTGCCGTCATCCGCAGTGTGACACATAAGGAAGCACATGGGGAAGGCTGAGGATGTCGTCAACATAATGTGCAAATGGGGGTGGCCGCACAGAGCTCACGCCAATCTTGGGATTTGAACACTTCAGGTCAATGTTTGTTTTTACACATTTAGTACAGTACATGTCAGCATATTATGGCACAAAAATGACAATAATTTACATAAGAAGTATGTAATATTACATGTAATTTGTGAGATAGGCTAAGTTAATCAAGAGGGCATCAAGGAGACATTTGTCTGTATATTAATTTCTAGCAGCAGTGTGTTTATTTCTGTGGCAGGAGTGAAAATATATATAAAATTAATGGATAGTTAAAAGTTATGGTACAAATTAATAATAAGGAAACCAACTAAAACATAGGGAAAGGCTTGAATAGACACTTCACTTAAGAAGCGTTGGACATTAGATGTGCACCCGAAAAGATGATCAACTTCACTAGTCCATAGAAAAAGGCAAATTCAAACCATAAGGAGCTATTATCACATACATGTTAGAACAGCTAAAACCAATGTAACTGATAGTGTCAAGTGCTGGTGAGGATGCAAAACAACTAGAACCTCTCCCATGCTGCTGTGAAATGGCTCATTTTGCCGTAGGTTGCCATCTTATAATAAATATGCACTTAGTATATGACCCTAACCGCCCACTCTTGGAAATTTACCAAAGAAAAATGAAAACAGAGGTGCATAGAGACATATGAAAACCTGTACTTAGGTAGAGGTTGATAAAGCTTTATTCACAGCTTTAAGAATTGAAGATAGCCCTAATGATCCTGTAATTGTGATTAGATAACTAGATACATAAGCTGTAGTGTGACTAATACAATGAAGTGATATTCAGAAAGTAAAAGGAGGAAGCTATTATTTCCATCAAGAACATGGATGAATCTCATATATGCTATGCTGATGTGAAAAAAGCCAGATTCAAATATTTGTTACACCTGTGTGGTTTATATGACATTTTAGAAGGGAGAAACTATCAGAAGGAGATCAGACAACAGCATTTTAGCATTCATCAAGGCGTAGAGTTGGAGTGATGGGATTGATGACAAAAAGCAGGGAGTATGTTAGACCAAGAGAAATGCTCTGCATCCAGGTTGTGGTGATGGTTGCTCAACACAGTTGTCAGAACTGGGACTGAGAAATGGGAGAAAGCGGAGACAGAACTCCCAGAGGTTTCAGACCCCAGAGACCAGCATCGAGGTGCAGATCTAACTTTTATTGTTCAGTACAAGGCTTACATACAACTTTCCAGCCAATAAAAGTAGTTTTTTAATCAAGGGCCAAGCTGGAGTTTACACTTATTGAATCTAATTTGCTTGCCCATGATTCTGTGGAGGGGAGGGCCAATTGACCAGGGGTGGGGATTTCTGTGAAGACAGAGGAAGCTGCTATCACCCTGGGCCAGGGTCCTTTGTTCTGTCTGACTGGTTTTCTGAGGGTCACTTTAGATCTTAGGCCATGTCCAGCCTGAACAGAATCCCTGGATCAGCCACAGGAGACCATGTGTTCTTGTTCTCCATTCTTCCTCCACTAGGCTCCCTCTCACATCCCCCACAACTCAACAAACCCATGGAACTCCATACCAGAAAAGAATGGATTTTAACTATATATAAATAATACCTTAATAAACCTGGCAAAAAAATAAGGCAAGAAGTATGAGTGTTTTTTTCCTTCTTTCTTTTAGTACATGAACAAGTAAATTGTCAGGTTGTACTTTGAGACCCAAGAATGGGAGTGGGTAGCTAAGGAGGTGAATGATATATAATATGAAGATGTCATAAACAAAATCTATTATTTTGTATACTCTAGAGAAGAGATATATATATAGATAAATAGATGAAGAAAGATACATATAGATAAATAGATGATAGATACATTGATAGGTGATAGATGATAGACAGATAGATAGATAGATAGATAGATAAATAGACAGATAGATAGCTATCAAGGTGAGTCTGAACCTTGTTGGAGAACTAGAGAAATTCCTGGGGAATAGTCATTTTTTCTTATGTGCTTACCATCATACACTGATAAGAAGGCACCTTAGTAGCTTTAATCTCTTCACAAACATTTGTTTAAAAGGTAGATGTGATTCAGGGTTTTAAGTTTCTCATGGCCAGGTCTATTTTGTGTGTATCATAATCTTCAGCAAAAGCTGAATATTAGGTGGTATCTGCTGACTAACACTGGCAGACACTCAGTTCTGAGTGCCTTAGGTGAGGCTAACAGTTGCCACAGGGACCTAGTTTGCTACCTCCTTTAGTTGCTCTGAGAATCAGAAGAGGCCATGTTTCTTTAAGTGCTTGCATGTGCTGAGTTAAAACAGGATGTTTTATTAACAATGAAAATACTGTAAGTATAGCAATAAACAGTTGAAATTCAGTTGCAGAGAACAGTCCACAAGCACGATATGGGTGAGGTCTATAGGAATGATCTATTGACTTACAGTTGTGCTTGACTCAGTGCTTTCTTTTTGCCTGATGAGGAGAATTTGGTGTATAGGAGTCTTGTGTAAGACACTGATGATTGTCAGCTATGAAGTTTAACAAACCAGAAAGTGGAAGGTGAGTCATCAAAGGACCCTGAAGGAGCATATCAGTCCAGAGTGTGCACGTCTTCACGTGCGCTTTGTACCTTCACTAACAATTTACTCTCATTTGCCAAACACTTTTGTTCCATGGAACACACAGCCTTGAACCTCATGAGTACAGTTATGAAGTCCCTAATACCAGGGATAAAGGCTTTAGCCATGATTCTAACATGTTCTTTACACATGTACACACAATTAAAAAGCTTGCCATTTACCTCTTGGACTCTTGTATCTTGTCATGCATAGATACTCTATATTGAGATCAACAAATATTTGTGTGCCCTTATTTGAAAACTTTTCAGGATATTAAGCAATTATCAAATGAGTTCTACTAGCAATATGGCTTTGGCCAGTTGGCTTAATTCTTCTTTTCTTTCTTGTGTCTTTGTGTTCCTAGAAGAATCTTAATAGTTTAGGAAAGATTGGTCAGCTCTGGAGTTCTGTTCTCATATAAGACAGTGACTTGTTCAGGGCCTCTTTGTCATTATTTAGTAAAAGGGAAGAGAGTGCACTGATAAATTTTTATGTTTTTCCAGGAAGAGTCACTCCAGGGCAACTCATGTCCTATATTCAACTCTTTAAGAAAAACCTCAGAGCTCTTACAAATCATTGTGGAGTTCTACAGCTTGGGATGGCCACAGTTCAAACTCTGAAGCACCCACAGACTGCCAAGTGGGATAACTTCCTGGCATTTGAAAGGCTCCTTCTACAGGTATGTTGCTATGTGAACTTATCAAAATGTTACTATTTGAGGTTTTGACTTTCAGCAATACACTTTTGATATCTGTTCTAATCTGAGTAATCATATTGTTGGCATGTACAATTGTAGTTTGAATGAGATTGTTCCCCATGAGGTCAGATAGTTGAATACTTAGTTCCTCGTTGGTGGCACTGTTTGGATAGGCTTAGGAGATGTGGCCTTGATGGAGGAAGTGTAACACTGTGGGCAGGACAGTTCCCAGCTTGCTTTCTCTCTCTTGTGGTTTAAGATGTGAGCGGTCAGGTTGCCCCTCCAGCTACTGTGACTGCTGCTGCACTTCCCCATTGTGGTTGTGATGGACTCTTATCTGTCTGGAACCATAGCACAAAGAGAGCCTAGGTCATGGTACTTTATCACAGCAATGGGAAAATAACTAATACATGTGCTCTGCATCAAATCCTCTAAGTGCTACCCAGTTAAAAGTCAATCAGAAAACTTTACATTTATTAAAACAAAATTAACGTCGTTATCTTTGACTTTTTTTTTTTTTGGTTTTTCGAGACAGGGTTTTTCATTTCTCTCTATAGCCCTGGCTGTCCTGGAACTCACTCTGTAGACCAGGCTGGCCTCGAACTCAGAAATCTGCCTGCCTCTGCCTCCCAAGTGCTGGGATTAAAGGCGTGTACCACCACCGCCCGGCTTTGACTTCTTAATTATAATAAAAATTTGACTATTTTATTAACTTCTGGAAACTTCCTTTCATTTTTATTTTTCGGTCTTTTTAGATCTTCATAGTCTTTATATAATTCTTGCTACTTTCCCTGTAAGAAGCCCCAGGTATTTATATTTCTTTTGGCAGTACTTAGTCTGTAATCTTTGCACAATGTCGAGCACATGCCTTAACATAATGCTTAGCAGCAGATGAAGGGAGGCAAGTCCTGCTTGTAGTGTTTACTGAGCTTGTTGGGGAGGAATTGTCTATGATTTATGAATACCTTCATAGGAAACTTTTAAAACGTTTATATTATAAAGTATATAAACTATAAAGCATTTTAATTATATATATTTATATATTATTACTATATATATTTTTAAAGTATTACATTATAAAATATAAACTTATATAATATGGTAAACATCTATGCACTTTCCATACAGGTACATTATAATTTACCATTTTTCCATTATTACCCTTAGATCCTATTAATTAGAGAAATAAAAGTAGAGATAAATGAAGTACTTTTGATATAGATTTTTTCCTAATTTGATTCTTTTTCCCTCTAGAGGTAGTTCTAGCTCTATTATTGCTTTTCTTTAAATATTTATTTTTCTATAATATAGTACAGTACATTTATTATGGGCTTTACTTTTTATATAATTTACATTATACTATAAATATTCTTAAACAATTGATTTTGCCTCTCAACTTCCTATTTTCAAGATAACTGAAAATAATATATATAGTTTGTTCATTAATACCATACCATAAGTATACACACACACACACACACACACACACACACACACACACACATATATATATATAACCATAGTGTGCTCAGCAGGAATGCTCCACTGAAGAGAGTATATACAGCAGGCGTGAGTATCCTGGATGGCGTCTCAAACCCCTGGGAGGAGTCTCTCCAGGGCATGCTGTTTGGAGACACTTATGAGGTCATGGGCTACTTAGTAAACTCAATACTGTGCATTTACTAAGTATCACCAAGTTGCAGTCGGGGATTTTTCTGTGAATGATGACTGTTTGTAGAGCACTCTTCTCAGCATGGCGTCCAACATTTCAGTATTATCCAAATTACCCATATCTTATAGCAGTCCATGGCTGCATTTCGTATAAATTTACAATGGTAGTAGATAAGAACAGCTTATAGTTACTGGCTATTCATCTTTCCTCTTGTTTAATTTTTTTGTTTTGCTCACTTTTTATTTACTAAGTTTCTTTTTTAACAAATTTAAGATATTAGCCTTTTAAAAGTTTTGTGGTATAAATATTTCACCTAGTTTGTAGCTTGTCTTTTGATGTTAATTCCTGTTTATATAATCTAGTTAATAAATATTATCCTATATGGTTTATATATTATTAATCATTTTACATTCTGATTTTTTTTTTTTTACTAAACATAAAATGACTTTTATTTTGACATTTGATTTTCAAAATTTTTTTACATTGTTCTTTTGTTTTTCACTCAGGGTTTCTCGGTGTAGCCCTGGTTGTCCTGGAACATAGTCTTTAGACTATGGGCTGGTACTGATCTCACAGACATCCACCTGCCTCTGCCCCCACAAGTGCTAGGCTTAAAGGTGTGTGCCAGTGCCCAGCTGACTGGCACTAACATTTGACTTTTGAATCCACCTAGAATTCTTTTTTACTCATGGTCTGGTTAGATCTAATTTTTTTCTTGTATGGATATATGTATACATGCATACATACGTGTGTGTGTACGTGTATTAACTTTACTAACACAGATTACATCTTCTTTGATGTCATTTTCCTCCTCTAACATTGGGGGAATATTTTTTCTCTCGTGGTTGAAACAAATTCTGGTTGATTTCAGATTTTTCCATAAGAGATATTTAAATATTTTCATGGATAGTTCTGAAGACAGAGGGAGGTGGATCTTTGAGAGTTTAAGTTGCCTGATCTTAAAGGCAAGTTCCAGGGCTACGTTTCTGCCTAAAAAAAAAAGTGATATATTTTTTTTCTAGTTTTTATTGCTGTCCCAATACAGCCCTCAGCTTTGAATACTGATCATGCGTCTGATGTCTTAGTTGCCATTGACTTTTCTTTATTCCTTTCTTGGGTTTCCAAGTAGAAGCAGCCACACCGTAGACAGGGGCAGTTGCTTTTCTTTCCTGTTCTTGATAGTGCTTTGGTTGTGCATGGAGCAGGTCGAGGCCACTGCTCAGTGGTGGTAGTGAGGGTGGCCAGGCGTCTGTGCTGGTCCCGAGCCTGAACAGCTCTGGCCCCACTTTTGCCCTTAGCTGTTATGTGTGCTGAGGAAGTTCTTCATAATCTCAGTTTGCTGGCATTTTGTTTCTAAATCTTGTATTAATTCCATTTGATTTATATAGATTTGGAACTTTTTAGACTGCTGTTTCATTTTCTTTCTTTAGCCCATTATTGTGAGGAATTGTATTCTAAATGTTAAATAGTCATCATTTTACTCCTGGGCAACTTCAACTTGGTCTCTCTACCTCTGTCTCTGGTCTGCCCTGCTCCCACCCACCCCATGTGTGTGTGTGTGTGTGTGTGTGTGTGTGTCTGCATGCATGTTGGGTTTTGTTTATTTATGCATTTTTAGATGTTTCCATTAATGCTTATAGTTAAAATTAATATTTTTTCTTTATTGTGCTGCCATTTTATAGTTTTGATAAAAAAGCTTTAGTAGTTTAGTAAAATGAATGTGATTTGATTTTTTTTTCTATTTTCTGGAATTACTTGTTTTAAAAATGGAATTTATCAGTTGCTTGAAAGTAAAACAGGTCTGAAGAATTACCTGGACTTACTGCTTTGTAGTATTAGTAGTATGAATAATCATTAATTATTGGGTGATTTAAAGCCATACTTTCTTTGCACCTTTATGTATTGGATTTATCTTCTGATACAGCATTTTAGATGTCTCATGACTGCACTTACAAATCACTGTTATACTTTAACTGTAAACCCGTGAGTTCTCTTCCTATGAGTGTGGCTTCTTCCTTCACCAGTGCTCCTTCGACCTCAGTGCATGTGGTCACTTACCACATCCCTGGCATGGGGTCATACTTCCACCAGTGCCACGCCAGCCTCTGTGGGCCCATCCTTCACATGGATGTTCTTTCATCCCCTGAGGTTGGGACAACCCATGCTGGGCCTAACTCCTGTACTCAGGTGATCTTAACGTGCTGTGCCTTAACAGCCTGCCTTGGGCTAGTGTCACCTCTCCTGAGGGACACTGTCTTCACCTGATAACTAGCTCTAAGCCATTGGGCTCCCTCTCTTGTGCTCCCCATTGGAACATGACAGACTCTGCTTCTACGGACCAGTCATATCAGCTAAGGTCAGCATCAGAATGAATCAAAGCGTCTCAAAGCAAGATTTGATAGAGGGTGTCCTCTTAGGATGACAATAATCTTTCAACTTATTACAGGTTCCTGAGGAAACTAGAGAGTATCAGTTGTATGTCATCTCATTGGTCATGAGCTGTCTGAGTCCTTCATCGCATATTAGACTGTTGTATGTGGTGGTATCAGTATACCCTTCAACAGAAAATGAGCAACCTGACAGACAAGAATACAACATTGAACTTACCAAAGATCTACTTTAATTCTAGTTTGCATATTGCTCTTGCTGGTGCAGTGTATTTAGGGTTTCTAGGCACACTTATGCACTAGCCATTGTAATTGCTCTTTGTTTATGAACATTCTTATTTTATATAGCACATACTTACCCATTAGTGTAACAAGTCATCATATATACTCAATGTTCCTCTTTTTTATTTAATTTTTTATAGTCCAGTCATTGCCCCCCTCCCAGTCAGCTCTTCCACAGTTCCTTATCCCATTCCTACCCGCCACTCCCCATCTCCAAGAGGATTTGGTTAGAAAGTGGAGCATTTGAATTTATTTTGAGCACAAGGGCAACATTTAGTTTTTCTCAAGGGCTTGAGAAACCTCAGCTGCAGCAGAGAGTTGGTTACTTCTTTGAGGTCTCATTTATACCACTGCCACTGGGCCCCCATCACTGTGACCCCACACTGCCACTGGGCCCCCTTCACTGTGACCCCACACTGCCACTGGGCCTCCTTCACTGTGACC
>JADRCD010204167.1:27340-57961 GCA_019843815.1 Montemys delectorum | reverse complement strand
CTTCACTGTGACCCCACACTGCCACTGGGCCTCCTTCACTGTGACCCTACACTGCCACTGGGCCCCCATCACTATGACCCCACACTGCCACTGGGCCCCCTTCACTGTGATCCCACACTGCCACTGGGCCCCCATCACTGTGACCCCACACTGCCACTGGGCCTCCTTCACTGTGACCCTACATTGCCGCTGGGCCCCCATCACTGTGACCCCACACTGCCACTGGGCCTCTTTCACTGTGACCCCACATTGCCTCTGGGCCTCCATCACTGTGATCTCACACTGCCACTGGGCCCCCATCACTGTGACCCCACACTGCCACTGGGCCTTGTTCACTGTGACCCCACACTGCTGCTGGGCCTCCATCACTGTGACCCCCACACTGCCGCTGGGCCTCCATCACTGTGACCCCCACACTGCTGCTGGGCCTCCATCACTGTGATCTCACACTGCCGCTGGGCCTCCATCACTGTGATCTCACACTGCCGCTGGGCCTCCATCACTGTGATCTCACACTGCCGCTGGGCCTCCATGACTGAGACCCTAGTTGACTTTATGGTTTAAGTCAGAATAGAGAACTCCCATCCTGGAAAAGTGGCACATGGCACCCACTCTCTCCACTGATTAAATTCACAGTCTGCTGTGAAAACATCAGCTCAGGCTCTGGAGTTCAAAGCTACTGAACCAGGCTTTTAACTAAGAGTTTATTCAAAAGAAATGCTTTCATTTACCAACAGTGATTATAATTTTAGAAAATAGTAGAAGATTTTCCTAACTCTTTCTCTCCTTCTCATCCCCAGAGTCCACAGCAGTGTTTTAAGTGTTTATATGTTTAAGCATATTTATAATAATTGTCAAATTATTCTGTTTACAAGCAGCATAGGCTGAAGCCAGACACACAGACTTGTGATACTAATCATGGGTGTGATCATAAGCAACTTTCTTTTCTTTTCTTTTTTTTTTTTTTAAAGGTTTATTTATTTTATTTTTTACAGTGAGTACACTGTAACTGTTTTCAGACACACCAGAAGAGGGCATCTAATCCCATTACGATGGTTGTGAGCCACCATGTGGTTGCTGGGAATTGAACTCAGGACCTCTGGAAGAACAGTCAATGCTCTTAACCACTGAGCCATCTCTCCAGCCCCCACAACTTTCTTTTCTTAAGGAATTGTATTATTTTAATTTTTTTTTTTCAGTTTACAACTGGGATGTTGATTTTCTAAAATTACTTTATGATTTTATTTTCTATGTGTGGGTGTTTTGCCTACATATATCTCCCCATGGAGTCCATAAGAGGCTGTTGGATCCCCTGGAGCTGAAATTGCATGTGGTTGTGAGCCGTTGTGTTGGTGCTGGGAATCATACCCAGATCATGTGAGAGAGCGGCCAGTGCTCTCAGCTGCTGAGCCACCTCTCCAACTCCCACACTCATTTATTTGAAAGTTTTAAATTTAGTTTTAGCTGATGTTTAACACACCAAAAATTGTGCATATGATAGCATAACATGATGCTTTGATTTATGTGTATATTGTGTGGTATTCAAGTCAGATTAAACATAGCTCTGACACTATTTTTCATGATAAAAACTTGGCATGTCCTTTGTTTGAAATGTGTGGTCTGCTGCTGCTACTCAGAGCATCCGTGCTGTGCAGCAATAGCATGCTAGGACTGCAGGGTTTGTCTCTTAAGTAAAAAAATCTAGAGTTACTTAGCTTGGCATTAAGGATGTGGAACTTTCCATTTTAATAATATAGCAAGAAAATTTAGATAAAGTGAAACTGAAATATGAATGCTGTGTCTTGTGTTGCTTTAGTACTGAATGAAACTATAGGCACACGGCACTAAGCTCAATGCCAGGCATGTATGTAGCAAGTGCTCAATCGGTAGGAACCATCATGTGTTCTTTGAGATGAGCAAACTGCTTAAAATGTCTATGGTATTCATGTCATGCCTTTAAAATATTCTCCCCTGTACTTTGTTTTCCTAAGTTAAAATTTATTGAAGAAAAATGAATGCCACTCAGAAAACTTGTATTTTAAAAGTTACTGTTTGATAATACTCAACAGTATTTTTCTTTGAGTCTTCAGTATATAGCTGATGTTTTTATGCTAATTGTCACCGGAAAAGGCTTTTATTGGGTGTAATATAATTTACAGTGGTTATAAAATGCTAGCAAGCTATGGAGAAGGGGAAGCAGCTGTATTTATACTTCCTATAGCACACACTTTGTAAATATATATGTTTTATTCTTCTTTGCTATTGCTTTATATAAAACTATCCAATTTGGAAAATAGGTTTTAAATTAAGAACTAAATGAATTATAAATCAATTCAAGCTTATATAGGTATAATATTGCCTTAGCTTAAATTGTATCTGTCTTTGCAATTAATGGAAAATAAGCACATTTTTAAAGTTGCCAAAGTAGTTTTTTAAGGGTAAGATTTGATTTCTTAATCTATTAAATTGTAGATTACCCTTTTCGAAAACAAATTACACTTAGGAAACTAAATAATAGTATATCTGCTAGTCTTGTATCATTGGTGGCTTTACCTTCTGAATTCCCTGATGCTTGTATTAGCTTTCAAGCCACATGGCTTGGCAATATATATAATGGTCATTATTGCACTGTTCCTGATTGGCTGTCACCTTGGGAGGTCCTGTTTTATTATGCCTGTTTTCAGCCATTTATAATAATTAAGATTGAGGTTTTCTGGGAAGAAGTTCCCACTAGTCTGCTTTTCTTTGGCCAAAGGCCATGGTAGCAGAGTCAGTGTGTCCCACAGCACTGTTCCCATTTGCAAACCACGGATGATAACACTTGAGTAAAGACTGAACAAGGAAGTAGAAAACAATGATCTGTAACTTGTCCTTGGTGCTGTTCCAGAGATGGGGGGAAGGGGGGATTCCAATAGGATTTTTTTTCTGAGGACAGTTATAGAGTGTGCTTTTCACAAAAATACACTGAAAAATAATCCCAGGGCTGGAGAGATGGCTCAGCCGATAAGAGTGCCTGGCTGCTCTTCCAGAGGACCCAGGTTTGCATCCCAGTGCCCATATGGCAGTGCTCAACTGTCTGTATCTTCAATCCTGGGGATATGATGCCCTCTTCTGGCCTCCATCAGTATTGCATACATGTGGTGAATAATATATATATTTTCAGGCAGAAATCCTGTGTACATAAAAATAACACATAAAACATTAAAATAAAAAGGAAAGAAAATAATCCCAGGGAGAGACAACAGAGCAGAGCTAATGTCACCTTCTCGATCGCTGCAGGGTTTCCTTAGCACGTGCTTGGCCTCTCTTTCACTCTACTCTCTCTGTTGTCTACTACTAACAGTGATGTTTTACTTCATGGGTTTACTCCTATCTGTTTTCCTCTTGGACAGATCTTTACCCAAAGGGTGCAGCAGGGCTTCATGCTCCTCTGCAAGAATAGGGTGGCGGCTGCTACTATTTCTTCTCCTCTCTTTTTTAGAGTCAGCTGTCAGTGTGCAGCTGCTGTCTTGCCTTGTGCCTTCATTGGTGGCCTGACCTGGTGAAGGCTTGCCTGTGACCAGGGATAGAAGACTGTCTGAGTCCCATTACCATAGTGTCAAGTTCACTGGACTTGACCTTCTACCACACAGGCTGCTTCTTTACTGTATGATCATACAGTATGTACATGTACATGTGTCTTCATGCCACATGAGATTTACTATCCAGATTGATGGTGTTTACGATGTTTTCAAAGACCTGGTGAATAGTCTTAGGACTTACAGGAGTCAAGGTAGCTTAACATTTGGGATTCTCAGGTGCTCCTATGATGGATGGCACATATCTGAATTGACAGAACCTGTGACTTTTTTTCCCCTTCAGTTCAGAACTCCTGGTTCGGTGGGGGTCAACTTTAAAGTTGCCTGGTGCAAAAACTGTGTCTTTTCTCTATCACTTTTTCCTCTCTCCGGAGAAGCACTTGACTTCAAGTTCTTTACCAAGAGATGAGGTACTTCCAAATCATAGAAGGAGAAACCAACCTGAAAAGCTGTTTCCAAAATAATGATTTCATTCCATTTGATAGCCATTTCTTGAGTCCATGAGGTTTGCCGACAGAGAAGCAGTGAAACCAAGAAACCACATGACTCCTTGACTCTGTAATGGGCATTAGACGTCAGTGTTATCAGCACTGTGGTAGCATCTCTAGGGACACAGGCCTTAACAGGAGTTCATAGGCTAGCTCAAATGTCTCGGTGCTGTGTTAATATTCCCCTGTAATAAAATAAGCCCTAGAGTCCAACCAACCAGTTTTTAAGTGAATTTCATGAATTATTGATTTGAACTAATTGTGTGTTTGAGAATGGTTAGGTTGAGTTTGACCATAATCTTACTGCTGGTGATTATGGGAGATGAGTTGCAAGCCAGTCTATCTGATACTGTAACCTACTTTAACTCTGTATTCCTGGAGCCTTTGTATTGGGGTAAGGTATTAGAATGACTGTTGATTAACTTTTCTGGCATCCCTCCATACTTGTTCTCAAGTATGAGGATAGGAGTTATCAGAAAATGTTAGTCTATATAACCTGCTAATAAAATGTTTAGTTTATATATATCAGCAACTTTCTCTATGAATATCAGGATCACTAAAATCCACCATTTCCAACTAATTTTTCTTTGATACTAGATATATGATGTGTGTGTGTGTGTGTGTGTGTGTGTGTGTGTGAGATGCTTGTGTGTGCACATGCACATGGAGGCCGTATGTCAACACTGAGTATCTCCTTCTCTCAGCTCCCCACCTTATTTTTGGGACCACTGTCTCACTGACCCTGGAGCGCAGCGTTTTGTTTGGGCTGACTGTTCAGAGAGACTGCTGAGATCTCCCTGCCTCCATCCACCAGTTCTGGGTTAAGATCTGTGCCACCACACCTGGCTTTTACCTGGGCTCTGGGATCAGTCAGGCCCTTGTACTCTCGCAGTGGAGTTTACCTGTGAGCTAATGGAGCTTTACCCACTACTGTGCTTGCCTTCGTGGGGATGACTCTTCCACCTCCTTCCACTTATACTCTACCTTAGTGTTCATTCCCTAGCAAGTCTTTGATTGGACCTTATGTGACTTAGCATATTTGATGACAAGGATATTAATCACCTCGATTTCACCTTTTAAAAAATAGAATATTTTATTTTAATGTTCTTGATATCGACTTATTAAGGCATTATAATTTTGAATATTGAGGAAAGAGGGAGGAGAGGGAAAATATGAAATATGAAACAGTTTTCATGAACCTTTTGTTTATTTGTTGAGCATGGGGGCATCGCCAGGTTAGGAGGATGTGAATCTGTGCCAAGCACCTGATTAGAAGGAGACTCAGAATGCAGATCATGTAAACTATTGCTCTTAAACCTGGATTGTCTCAAAAGTGGTGATATCATGTGTTATTCCAGCTGGAAGCCAGAGCTACTAATCAGGCAAAGTAAATTTAACACTGACAATTTTAGTGTGTTAGGGGTCTACCAAAAATGTTTGCCTTTATGCTAGTAATTGAAGGTGCATACATGCGGGTGGGTGTTCATTGAGTGAAAAACACGAGAAGCATAACTGTAGTGGTGAATTAGCTAAACCGCTTTGGCTCCCAGTGGGCCACGTATGCACCCAAGTTCTCTGGATTCACAAATGAAAGAAAGACACACACGCACACACACACACACACACACACACACACACACACACACCCCAGCTAATTTTGATATGTCTTGACTAGCTCAATGGCCGGACACTTCTAAACCTTCCTGTGGCTAGCAAACACTCTCCTCTGCTATTACTGGCTCAACATCTTCCAAATCTTTATCTTTGCTGCCCTGTTACCTTCTGGACAGTCCCTCATGGGGCCACAGTCCCTTCCCACCTACATTGCTGCACAGTTTCTCTCATGCAGCTCTTAATTCTGATCCCTTTGCCTCGAGTCATGATGATTTCTCCCTTTCCTTCTCTCGGTCCCTTGCCCACTCAATCTAAAGTCCCGCCTCTGGCTCCCTGCCCAGCTATTGGCCTTATGTCAGTTCTTTATTATCAGTGGAAGCCAGCTGGGGGCAGGGACCCTCAGGTCTGGAAGTGCAGTTTTTGGGAACCGAAATAAGACAAAGCATGATGCTATCTGACTTATGTTGAAGCTCTCTGTCCATCTGCAGTTGAGTTTTGTGCACGATGAGTGATAAGGGTCCAATTTCATTTTCCTGCACGCTGAAGTCTGTACATGGGCGATTCCTCACACCGCCATTGTGTGCTTCTTTTCCTCTCCCCTCCCCCTCCTTCTCCTTCTCCTTCTCCTCTTTCTTCTTCTTCACCACCTTAGCATGTGCCACCATCCCCATCATACTGTTAAAAAAAATCAATGTGATTTTATGTATATGGATGAATTTTTTTACCCACATGACTGGTGCCCACAATGTGGGTGCTGGGACTCAAACCCAGCTTTTCAAAATCCAGATTCATTCTTCATAGACATAGAAAGAACTAATCTCAAATTTTATATGGTGACAAAACAACAAACAAATAAACAAAATGGCAACAACCAAAGATAGCCAACACAGTCTTGAGTATGAAGAATGCCGGGCACGTAATTCTGTAAACACTTACTTTTATTTATGTGTATGTGTGTGTCTGTGTGCATGTCAGCCACATGTGTACATGTATTTGTGGAGGCAACATGACAGTGTCAGATCCCCTGGAACTGGAGTTACAGGCAGCTGTGAGCCACCTCAGATGCTGGGAACTGAACTCAGATCCTCAGAAAGAGCAGCAAGCACTCTCAACCCTTGATCATCCAGCCCACGAAGACATACTGTTGGCTAGGCTATCCAAAAGGTTTTCCATGAGGAACTGGCATTTAAACTGTCTTTCAAAAGAAGGAAATGGCCTAGCTGGAGAAAGCAAGAGACTAGTAAGGCTAGGAACTACATATTCAGTAGCGTATAGCACATCATGGGATTGTTTATTTGAGTGAACTGGATTGTTGAGTACACATCTGTGGAGAAGGAGTTGACATTCAGGGAGGAAGGATGGTGTCCAGGAGATGACCTGAACACAGTACATTGGCTTTGGCCATTGGTTTGCTGTAACAGAGTTAAGAGCTAAGGTGAATGACTTAACTGTACCAGCTAAAGCAGTCTCTCTCAGTCCCTCAGTTGGAATCCTTTCTTTTAGTGTTCACACAAACTTTATGTCTTAATTCAGACCCAGTAATGAACTACATAGGGGTAAATTTCCTTCCAAGGTGAAATTTTCAAGAAAATAAAAGATTTGTAGAAAACTGACCAAATCATATTTCTAGGTTTAAATAGTGGTTTATATATATATATTTTTTAAATCAAGAAAGTCAATAGCAAATGACCAAACATTTGTTGGTCATTTCAGAATTATTCCTGCCTGCTGTGCTTATTAGGTCTTGTGTGCTTGTACCATATGGGCTCCACATCTGGTGACCAGTCCATGGGTTTTTTGGGGGTGGGGTGCAAGGCGGAATACCCAAAATTTGCTTTGAGGAGCAACATAGATACATTGCTACAGAATCCAGCACTGCCCTTTTCTGCAAATATCTGGCCCCCAATCAAATCCATAGCACTGAAGTTATATTCTTTCTCAGAGCTACAGTAACTAAACAAGACACAGTACAAATTAGGGCTTTAAACTGTTGGGCACCAGTTTTCTCTCAGTACATTACTTACGATGATATCTCTTTGATGTCTTGACATATCTCTGAAATCATGATTAATATGGTAACCAGAACTAGTTCTGACTTGCGCTGGGACAGTCGTTTGGAATCAATAACGAGAGGGGAATGCTGCTTGGAAGGCACATCTACTTTTAATGATTTTAAGTGGTGCTGAAGCTGTAAGCCTTTTTCTTCCTCACTTCTTCCAGAACTGTCATTAGAAAAGTTATCATGATCTGTTATTAAACTAAATATATACTTCAAATAAAACAGTAAGTCCAAGATATTATTAGGGAATGTTTGTCACTCAATGTTTTTCCAATTTATCATAGACATCCACAGTCTCATTTGTAAAAGCAACAGGCTTTTCTGGCAAACACTCTAGCAGTCTGTTCGCAGTCACTTGAAAGGCATCTCTGCAGAGCTTGAGGCCTGTCAGAGCACATACGTGTGTGGTGTTTCCTGGCAGGCGCTGAGGACGGTCTTGGTGATTTAAATCCAGTTATGTGTTCCAATATTGAGCTCTGTATTCCTAACCCATCATTGTTGCTTCTCTCACTGTTTCAGAGCACACTTGCAATTTGTATCATTTTCTGTGTGAAAGAAACAAAGTAGGACTAAAGGGAAAGGCCCATCCGGATGAGCTAGTTATGTTGGAAAATATTTTCCAAGTGTCACACCATGGGAAAAGCTGCTTCAGTGATGAGGTGATGAGGTGATGAGCCTGATGGGAAACATCATGGCCAAGGACTCCCTAACTCCCTGCTGTTTGGAATTTGAATTTTTAAAAGTAGTGTCAGGTACATTAGGATACAGTGGGCACAGTGAGTTCCACCTCTTACTAAGCAGTTCTTTTTGTCATTCCTCTG
The DNA here is from genome assembly GCA_019843815.1 of Montemys delectorum. NCBI lineage: Eukaryota > Metazoa > Chordata > Mammalia > Rodentia > Muridae > Montemys > Montemys delectorum. The sequence continues at coordinate 49,401 of JADRCD010204167.1, read as the reverse complement.
ATGCTCTGTCTTCTGGGAGCCGCCTTGGTATGTGGTCGAATAAGAGGAGATATCACTAACCTTCTTGCTCCTCATCTCATTACCATCTGCTGGCAAATCAGTCTGTTCTCACTTTCATTCTGTTTGCCTCCTGCAAATAGGTTTTAACCTTTGCCTGATTGTTCTCTCCTCATACACTACCTCTTGATTTGAAATGTGTGAGGGTAGCTGAGTGGAGCGATTACTGAAACAACAAAAGAACCTTAACTGGATAAGAGCCATTGGGTAAGATTCCTGTTGACCTGCCTTCGGAGGTGAGGAGACATTGCCACTCAGATGCTGTAGCATTGCTGTGGCCAGATTGTCAGCAAATTCTTTTAATTGGTAAGAGTTGTATTGAGGGGCTGGAGATATGGGCACGTTGTAACTGTTTCTGCCTTGCAAGCATGAAGAACCCCAGTAGGGACCCAGCAGCCAGTAAAAGCTCTGTAGCTTCAGCACTGGGTGGGGAGAGACAGACAGATCCTTGAAGCTCATTAGCCAGCTGGCGAACTCCAGGTTCAATAGACAAGGACTCCATAATCAAGGGCTGGGGAGAGATAGAGAGAGAGAGGGAGAGAGAGAGAGAGAGGGAGGGGTATACAGATGTACATATACCTTTATTTAAGAGGGTGTGTCAGGACATCTTCACGCCTCTCTGCCTTAGTCTTTGAGAGAGTCGCTTCCTGAAACTGGAGCTTTTGTATTTATGTAGGCTAGTTGACCAGTAAGCTAGGGGAGCAATTGTTTTACAAGGGTGCGGGAGTTCGGTACTCAGGACCTCATTCTTGCTCTGCAGTCACTTTACCAGCAAAGTCATATCCCAAGCCCTTGAAGGATATTATCTTCAATTGTTAAGTACTTTTATCCATAACTTTTTTCTTTAATGAAATATGATATTATTTTCCTTCCATATTTTCTTGATGATAGTCTAAATGGTCAGGCTTACCTCACTGACAGGACTCAAAGGAGAGTTTCTTCACTTTTCAAAACCCTTTCCACACTTGTGGAGTCAGGGTAGGGTTGTGTGTTCTGTGTGAGACACTGCATGCTGCTTAAGTAGAGATGTATTCATTGCAGTCGCTGTTGTCTGTCTTGTTCTTCAGCTACCTACTGTCTTGCTGTTAGCCAGCATGTTAATAATGCAGTGGTTCCTGCCATTCAAATGAGCACCATGATACCCTTCCAGTGAATTTCTACCACATTCTGTGGGGCAAGTAGAACTGTGCCACCAGGCAGAAAACCTGCTAAGGTTGAGCAGATTAAGGAACCCGACAATTCTCATAACTGAATCTGCTCGTGACCAGATTCCTGTCCTGGAGCCTGCAACCATGACACCCACTAAGAGGACCATGACAACTGGTCATGTAATATAGAGCCCACAGTTCTCCATGCTAAGGGAGTATCTAGATGGGCTGGCTCAAGAGGGTTTAGACAGTGAAATATGTATATCATTAGTCAGACTCTGTCTTATTGACAAAATACTTGAGTAAGGCAACTTTTGGGAAGGGAAGCCATATTTTGGTCATGGTTTCCGAAGGGTCTGTCCATAGTCATTTGGCCCCATGCACTTGGGTAGGAACATGTGGCAAAGGAGGTTCTTTGTCTTGTGGTGGGTGGGAACAGGAGAGAAAAGGGGAGGAGAAGAGGAGGACAGGAAGAAGGAAGGAAGGAGAGGGATGAAGGAGAGGAGAGGAAGAAGAAGAGGAGACGTGAGGATAGGAGGGGAAATAAGTAGGGAGGGGAGGGCAGGGGAGAAGAGAGAGTGATCCATAACCAGTATATTGTCTCCAAGGATACTCAAAGGTCTATTTTCTTCTGATGCCTATCACCTAAAGTTCCCAGAACTTTCAAAAATAATGTCACTAGCTGAGGAACAAACATTAAACATGATCCTTTTGGGGACACTTCATATCCAGACCATAATGCATGGTAGAATTTGGATGACATATTTCTGAGGAAGTGACATTTGAGTGGAGACCTGAAGAAGGGAGGGAGTGGGACATAAGCGCTCTAAGCAGAGGCAGTGTAAGAGCAAGAGACTGGAGCAGGCTGGAGGCTCTTGCTGGGTGCAGAGTGCTGGACTAACTCGATGAGATGTGCCCAGCTGTGTGGTGGCAGAGGGCTCTGACAAATTTGAGGACTTGTGGCTCTGGTAAAGGTAGTGCTGATTGTGGTCACAGTGCTAAAATCATTGCCACCTACATTTTGTTCTTTGTATGTATTAGTATAATAGTAAGCAGTGGGGACCATATGGCATTATTAGTTTAATGAGCAAGAAAGTCTGAAGAACTCTTTGATCTAAAATTTCACTGAGACTCTTTTATGATGTTATTTGACTATACATCTTAATTCTTTTAGCCTGAATTAGCATGAAGCTTTTCTGTAAGGACTCAGTTTTTTTTTTTCTATTTTTTTTTTCTCTTTTAACAGGGCCTGACTGAAGCAGGTAAGGCTTTGGAGGCTACCCCCAGTCTGGTTTTAATTTCAAGCCCCTCTTTGTCAAGTGTCACATTTCTGAAGGAGAATGAATTAACTCTGAGACAGTTTTTTCTTCTCCATTTTCTTTCTCTATTCAAAGCAGGCTTTGGAGTTTTTACTTTGGCACTGCACATCTCCAGGGGGATTTTCTTCTTCTACACCTGCAGCAGTAAAACATAATGGCTGGTGAGCTTGAGTTCTATCTTCACTAATCTCTCTCTGCTTATGCCTGAGACAGCCACATCTAGAGTTTTATATGCAGTTGGGTTGTCTTTAGATGTCAACTTTATAAAAGAAAAAGAGTGCATTTTGTACAAAGCCTACTAAATAATTTTAGTGTAATCGTCATCGTTGGAAAGTTTTTATTGGGACCATATGTGTTCACACACACACCTCATTTATCACTATTACTGAAGTGTTTCCATATTTTAATAACTAGAGAAGCCATGATAATATACACAGACTGCATGCTTGCCTTGGCCACCTGTGTACCTGCACCAAGTTAACTTTAATTTTCTCTGTGTAGGATTGTTTTATTTGTATTTTGTTTTTGTTTTTTAAATCAGCTCTTTTCTTTCTTTTTAAAAAATAAATGCATACAGATGCTTTGCCTCTGTGAATATCTGTGCACCATGTGTGTGCTGCTTGCCCTCAGAGGCCAGAAAAGGGTGGTGGATCTCCTGGAACTGGAGTCGTAGACAATTTTAAACTATCATATTAGTACTGGGAATTGGGCCCAAGTTCTCTGGAAAAGTAGCCAGTGCTCTTAATTGTTGAGCCATTTCTCCAGCTCCTATTTTCTTTTATTTTTGAGACAGCATCTCACCATATATCTCTGGGTGAACTGTATAGAAATCACTGTGTAAACCAGGTTGCCTCAACCCATAGAAGTCCACCTGTCTCTGTCTTGAGAATGATGTAAAGATGTGTTGTCTCAAGCTTGACTTGACTCTGTTTTCTAACAAATCAGACAAGTAAATGTGCTGCTTAAAGATTACTGATGTGGTCATTTGGAAGAGTTAAGGTCAGCTGGGGAGCAGAGGTTGGATGATCCATTTGCCTTTCACTTTAAAGCTATGATCATATCAAGAAGGAAAGATGATGGGGGCTGGTAAGATGGCTCAGTGGGTAAGAGCACTGACTACTCTTCCAAAGGTCCCCAGTTCAAATCCCAGCACCCACATGGTGGCTCACAACCATCTGTAATGAGATCTGACGCCCTCTTCTGGTGAGTCTGAAGACAACTACAGTGTACTTACGTATAATAGTAAATAAATCGTTGGGCAGGAGCAAGCAGGGACTGAGTGATAGGAGTTGACCAGAATGAGCAGAAGTCCTAAAAATTCAATTCCCAACAACCACATGAAGGCTCACAACCATCTGTACAGCTACAGTGTACTCATATACATAGAATAAGTAAATAAATCTTTAAAAAAAAAAAAGAAGGAAAGATGATTCCAGGTGATTGTTGAAAATAAAGCTCCATTTTTAATATCAATAGTTCTTCCTATATTCTAGTGTTAGTAATTTTTCTGTAATTCTAATCAATCTCTATTCCCATCCCCAACTCTCCATAGTTCTGTTTCCTCTTCTTTACTTCTCTATGTCCTGAACACTCTCCCTGTCCTGCCTGATGCTTGTAGTTTGAGATGTAAGGTGAGCAAGTAATTACTGATTAGGTAATTGCTTTCATTGGGTGTGCTAATGGTGACGCCAACCAGAACGGACTTTTTAGCATGTGCTGCTTGACTCTTGCAAGACTGTGATACATGGCTAACTTTACCCATTTTGGGGAGGAAAACAAACGTTTGTTTTCAAGGGGCAGAGGTTTCCTAACAGCGAATTCTATGAAGCTTTGAACAAACATGCTTCACCTGCATCCTTTAAAACCTAGCTGGAGGAGCTGCTGCTGAGAAGGATGCAGTACAATAAGGCAGCTGAAGAGGGGAAGGAAACTAGACAGGAGGCAGCAAAGGCATAGGAGGCATCACCTTCTTAAGCCTGACATGCAGACTCCCTGCTACACCCTTGGTCTTCACATGGATGGTCTAACCCAGGGGGCCACGGTCATTTGGTTAGTGTGCTCTCTTACATTCTTGGACATTGTCCTGGATGTCAAGGAGGTTTTTGTTTTTATAGATTAGGGATATTTATTGATACTAGCCACCTTAGAAATTAAAACAGAACAGTTAAAAGTACTTATTAAGTATTATAAGAATAAATGTTGTTTGTTAAAATAATTGTATGTTTGTTAACAGGAATATATCTCTCATGATAATAATTCTATTTTTTTCAAATCAGAAATATTTAGTAAGAAGAATGACATTGTTTTGGACTTTACAAATCTCTTTAATGTCTGGCTTAATAAAAGGCAGCTGTGTTCTTCTGTACACTTCTGCCTTCGGTCAGCTGTCAGATCGCATTTCACATGGCTTCTGGAAGACTTCACTGGGTGCTGCTGAGAGAATGAGGGTGGAAAAGGCAAATAATGTAGTCATATCACTATAAAAATAATTTTGACCTCACAGACCCTCTGAAAAAGTCCTGTAAGAGTTCCCTGACCACAGAACTATTGGCCTGATACATCTTCAGAACCATCCATTTACACGCCCTTCCTCAGAGGCCCTCTGGATCCACACCAGTTCCTTTCTCCTGCTTGCTTTTCCAGCTGAGAGTGGGGAGCAGGGACTTGAGCACAGAGTTAGGTACGGTCTCCAGGACAGGTGTCCATTGAATGTTCTTCCTTTCTTCCCTTTAAACAAGGAACTTCAGAACAAGCAGGCTCACTTTCTATAGTTATAAATCAGACTTGAAATCTTTTCCACATTGACCAGGGCAGGGAGATGAATGGCTAACTGAACGACAGTTCAAAGGAGAATTATAAAAAGATACACGAGTCAACATTTTAGAAATTTAAAAAGTATAATTTGTGGCCACTATGGTAGCCTTTATACAGGTCCCAAGTTTTATCTTCAAGTCAGCGATGCTAACTGGAGTTCTCCCACTTCTTTGTATGAGCCTCATTTAAAAACATGTTAATCTAAGCTAGGCAGGCAGATCTCTGTGAGTTAAAGGATAGCCTGGTCTACAAAGGGAGTTCCAAGACAGCCAGAGCTACACAGATAAACCATGTCTTAAAAAACAAAACAAAACAAAACAAAACAAAACAAGTATTATCTATTTTTTCCAATATCCTATGTTTTAAGAAATAAGGGATGATGGTCAAGACCATGTGTGTTCTGAAAGCACTGCTCTTCTACTGAATTACTGGCTTATGCTCTAGTTTCTTTAGAACAAAGACCCAAGTCTTACCATGTTTCCTAGTCCTAACACTGGCTGGTCGTAATTAATAGTTGATATATGTGAGAGTTTGTTAGATCTCTCTAATGAGGGTATGCATGCATGAGGGAAGGATCCAGAATTTATATAATGAAATTCTTTCTTTATAAATGATATCTTATGACTCTATTAGCGGTACAAGGAGTGGTCAAGCAGACATTTGCATCAGGAATACAGTGAATACAAGATTAGGCAAAAGGCTGGCTATTCCTCACAGCGCAAGCCTTGCTGGTTGCCACAGCTTCATTTGGAATATACCAGTTCTTTCTGTCCATGAAGGGTTGTTTCCAAATCTTCAGCCTTCCAGCTCTGGCCACCAAGTCATTGAGTGCTCAAGTTCCTTATATAAAATAGTATGACATCCGCATATAACCTATATACATCCTCATGGATGCTTTAAACTGCCTCTGGCTTATATTTAACGAACTATAATGTAAGTGTTATGCAAATAGTTGTTTTGCTGTACTTTCAGAGACTAATACACGACAGGGAAATTCTGTGTGTTCAGTATAGATGCAGTCATCTTTGCCTAACTACTTAATACATGAACAATATACAAGGCATGTGACCTGAGATCTGTGAGAAACTAGCCACAAGGTGCCAACACATAACTTTATTGGTATGGATTCTTCACAGTGTTAATTATGTAGCAATGTCAAAGTTTAAGTTTTTGGAACTTTCTAGAATTGTTTTCTGGATATTTTGCACCTACAGTTGATTGAATTCAGAATGTATGGATAGGGAGAGTTGACTGCATTGTGGCAGTACCATAGAGTTGTTAATAGTTTGTATTAAATGTGTGACGCATAGTGTTTTCCGTACATGTCCCTAAAGGCATTATTGATGATAGATGCATTATCCAGCTATTACTCTCCAAAAAGCTAGTTTATTCTTCTGTTGTCAAGTTTTTCAGTTCTCTGCAAGTGCAAGTATGTAAGGTTGCTAATACTCATCTTTTAAAACTACTCCCATATTTTTTTTCCTTTCTTGACCCATGATTTTTCTAGATTTTACCTTTTCTGGATATTAAGAATTACTAGTTTGGGCTACAAAGATGGCTCAGAAGTTAACAGTCCCTACTGCTATTCCAGAGGGCCAGATTCAATTCCCAGCACCACATGGCAGCTCTCCACCATCTGTAACTCTAGTTCCAAGGGGTCTGACATTTTCTTCTGGCCTCCTTGGGCAATGTATATAGATAGTACATAGACATACATGTCTGCGAAACACCCATACATAAAAATAAAGAAATAATTTTAGAAATTATTATTAGTTTTAGTAATAGAGCAATGTGGAAAATGTGGGTCTGGAGAGACGGCTTGAGAGGGTGGAAGTGCTTGTGCCACACACCTGAGGCTGATGGTCAGAGTCCAGGGTGCGAGAGAAGAACTGACCCCACAATATGTTATCCTGCCTACACTCATACACCCTTCCTCCCCATTCCTCGTTCACACATACATTAATAATAATAATAATAATAATAATAATAATAATAATAAAAAATAGTTTTTAAGGAGGAAAAACTTTTTGCTTTTTTAATCCTTCTTTTTCCCTAAAAGTATTTAGAAATATAATTTTAGAAGGTAGTACATATGCATAAATTTTATAGTCAAATGTAAGTAGTTCTCATTGACTATGCCATAGGACAGTAAAAGTGACTAGGAAGCTGATGCTGTAATGCAATCTTCCTATGTGAATCTGTGGGATAATCACATGATCACATGATCTTTGACATATTTTGTCCAAACATTGAAAACTCCTTTACCCTGGGTTATACTTTTATAGGAAAATTAATATTTGTTAATGGTACAGCATATTGCTGTGAAATATTGTTTCCTGAGCATACCAGCTGTTACCATGCTCATCAGAGTAACTTGACTCCTTGTAAGAGACCTTCAGGATCAGGCTTGTTGATATTTCTTCATACAAGAGGCTGGATAGCTCCTTAGCCCCTCCCTGAATTCCAGCCAATACAGGTGTACCCCCTTATCAACAGTGTGTGATTCTGCCATAATTGCATATGCCCTTGTGGTCTGAAAAATGCTGGAGCATACAGAGGTTGAAACTGAGGGTCTCCATCTATACAGTGAGTGGGAAGTTGTCATGCGCAGGGTGAGACTTTCTGGTAATGTAGCTGTTTTGGGGTCACCTGTTCCCTTATAAGCAAATACCCCTTGCCCCTCATACGCCATTAAATTCTTTCATTTGCCAAGTTAGACTTGGATAGAATCATACTTGGATTTGTTATTTGTGCCCTTTCAGGGGTGAGTAGAAGGTCACATCTCTCCAAGAGAAGTTCACAGAGCAGAACATGATGCAGAGCAGCTGAGTGGAAGTGAGCTCATCCTCTTCCTCCTGTTTATCCAGTGATGACCAAGCATGACCTGAGCATTGTTTGCTCCCTGTGTAACTTGTAGCATGGGTCGTGCATCTTTTCTGTGCCTTGATGGTCTGCCATCATCCTTCCTCAGATTAGCTTAACTTAAAATTGTATCCTTTTTACAGTCAGTGCCATAAAGACCATAAAGACTTCTGGAAATTTCTTCATGAGAAATCCTCCCTACCTACCTCCCCCCCCCCCACATTTTCCCACACATGCACACATTCCCCTCTCCCCCCCCCCTTCATCCTCCTTATCACAAGCAGTGCCTCTGGTACACGGAGAAGCTCATCTCTAATCCATGTGTATTAGATTCTGATTGCATTCGCAGTGCTGTTACTTTGGATTTGATACACTTTTGCCTCTGTTGTCCAGTTTCCACTTCCTTTATTTATTTACGTGCTTATTTATTGGGGGGCTACTGTGAATTATTAGTGTTAATAATGACCAGGCAAATATTATTGAGTCTCCCAATGTGCTATCATCTTGCTTTTATTTTTATTTTTTATTTGTGTGTGTTTGTTTATGTGAATATATGCCATTGTGAGCTGCAGGTGGTTGTGGACTGCCCACTGTGAATGCTAGGAAGAAAACCCCAGTCTTCTGGAAGGGTAGGGTGTACTCTTAACCCTGACCCATCTCTCCACCCCCCACTACAGCTTTTGAAAGTTATTTTCTGTTTTCCTTATTAATACTTTAAGTTTGGTAAGGTTTTTTACATTTTTCAGTAGCCATTTTGGTTCAATACTCTTGCATGAGAGTCACATAGGGAAGGGTCTGCTATTTTAAAGCTTTCTCCTCGGTGTGCCTGGCTCTCATTCTGGGCATCATCACTGTTTGGTTACCTGTCTGATTTCGTTTGCATTTTCCCAAGCGTAGACTCACATTCTACTGCATTTTGCCCTTATCTTTCTTGGATTAGAGGACATAGCCTCTAGTCACCTTTACAGGTGACAATGGTGGCGTAGTGAAGGGTTTAGCAGTGATGACAGCCTTCGGCAGCCTGTCTCTGCGTCACACGTCTGGATGGACTGCTCGTCTTAAATGCTTTGTTCACAGATAGGCATTCCTTCACTGTCTACAGATTCCCTTCTCTGCTGGGGTACCTGTTTGCTTTTGCCCATGTCAACCTTAGTTGTGAGTACCTCCTGCTTTCATGAAGACTACGGATAGTAATTTCCTGAGAAGGAGAACGTGGGGCTATGTCTTTTCAGACCTTGACCTCTGAAAATACTTGCATGCTACTTTCCTATTTATCAATAATTTGTCTGAATAGAGTCCAACTAGAAAAACTAGAGAAACAGTATCCTCTGGAGATCTGGTGCCATTGCTCCATTGTTTTCTTGCATTCTTTGTTTGAGATGGCTGAACCTGTTCTGGTTCCTAATCCTTTGAAATATATTTTTCCTCAGTGGAAATATATAGTATCTTGAATTTGTTGTATATTTTCTGAAATGTCATAATTATATATTTAAACCATGGTATAAGGTCTGTATTCTGTTTTCAGTTTCTTTTATTTGTACATACTCCTTGTGGGTAGTATTGTGTTTTGTAAGGACATTTTCATACATGTATGGTATGTATATACCATATTTCAACTCTGTTGCCCTGTCCCTTCATGCCCTCCTTTTGTGCTCCCATCTCACTCCCCTCAGCTCCCTTCACTTTTCTAGACATTGTTGCTGTGACTTTCACAGAGTATGTATATACAATCCTATATATCATATAAAATGTAAGGTCTACACATGAGAAAAACATGACTTACTTGTCTGAGTTTGACTTAGTTTAGCGTGATCTCCAGTTACATTCATTTTTCTGCAAATGACTTAATCTTTATTCATTGTAACTGTATTTTAGTGGTTGTATGTGTGTGTATGTATATGTGTGTATTATGTGTATGTGTGGGGTGTGTATGTGTGTGTGCATGATGTATGTGTGTCTGTAGACCCAAGGTCTCTGTCAGATCTTATCTTCAGACATTCTCCACTTATTTTTTGAGACAGCATCTCTCCCTTAATTTAGAGCTCACCAATTCAGGTAGGCTGGCTGTCCAATAAGTTCCAGGGACTTACTCATTTCTGCCTTCTGGTCTTATGATTATTAATTCATGTCATTATGCCCAGATTTTTCTTTTAAAATGTGTGTCTATATGCATACATGCCTATATTCTGAATATTTTAAAATGAAAGTATTATAGTTTTTTTAAAGAGATTTTTTTTTGTTTTGTTTTTGTTTTTGTTTTCGAGACAGGGTTTCTCTGTATAGTCCTGGCTGTCCTGGAACTCACTCAATAGACCAAGCTGGCATCGAACTTAGAAATCCACCTGCCTCTGCCTCCCAAGTGCTGGATTAAAGGTGTGCGCCAACACTGTCCAGCTTAGATTGTTAATAGTATGATTCCTTATGCCTTTTCAGACATCTATACTGGTATTTTGCCCTAGTCTTTGTGTAAATACACAAGCATAGTTTAAGTGAGAATGTCTAGTCTAGGATGACAATGCTTCCTTTCAGATCTAAACACCATCTAACGAAATCCCAACACCAGCCCTGAGACGCTCTTTTCAGTTGTTGGTTAGGGTTGTTGAAGAGACTACCCAAACAGTACAGCTATTGCTATTGCCCTTGGCTTTCCTCAGAGGTAGAAAGTCCTTATTGACGAAGACACCATGCACTTCAGGTGCAGCCGCCAGAGGCCCCTGAGCTGGAACTGACTATAAAACCCCCTTCCTAGAGGATGGGCTTTCATGACACCAGAAGGTGTTGTGCAAGCTTCCAAAGGAGAGAAGTAACAGACGATCTCTGTAGCCATAATGCCTATGAACCACAAGAATGGCTAGCATGACATTAAAACCCTAAGGATACAATAGTGGTATCCTTGGCCATAACCAACAGCTGACTAAGTGGACTTACGATCTGCTCAGCAGGAGTGAGATCATATCCAGTATTGAAAGCAGTGAACTACCTGAGGTTAGTGAAGTCCTGGATCTTGGAAGAAAACCTACAGCCACCACTTAGCAGCATACTCTCTAAGTGTATCCTCAGTATTTGTCCTTGTAAGCTCATAGTTCTCACCCTATATCAAGGAAACTGCTTTTTATGACAGTTTTGAGACCATTACAGAAAACCACAACTAATGAAGTCAGAGTGATAGAACCCAGTCTCAATGATACACCTATAAAACAACTCCCATTTCTAAAGCATAGGGGTCATTGAGGAAGGAGGGGTGGACAGATTGTAAGAGTCAGAAGATCAGGGAGTTTTCTGTGAGATTGTGTCTCTAATAGTGTCAAAGCCTACAAGTACACAGCCTCAAATGACATGAGATGAACAAGGATAACAACATAGACATGCTAAAGTGGACAGGTGAAAGCCACCAGGCCTCAGCCCTACACAAAGAGCTACAGGCACCTAAGCAATGCTGAGAGTGGGAGAAATAGTCCTCCCTAGGGAAGAGCACAGCAGTTGGTTATTCAGTCCCAAATGGACAGCCCTGAAAACATACATACAGAGAAGGGTTTATTTATATGTTTAGTATTGTATGCATGTGTACATATACATATATCTATACAACAACAATTAATGAGAAGAGAGGACATGAATTTAAGGGAACAAGAAGAGGCAAATGGGGGGTCTGAAGGGAGTAATAAGAAGGGGGAAATTATATAACTATAATTTCAAAAAATAAATAATTTTTAATGGGGTGTGTACAGTGAAATCCTCAGGTGGTAAAGGCACTTGTGACCACACCTGATGGCTTGAGTTCAGTCCCTGGGACCTTCACGGGTAAGAGACAAAACTAATTCCACAAAGTTATTCTTTGACCTCTTTATGTGTGCCCTGACAGGTAGGCATCCACACACGTAGCATGTAATAAAACAAACAAATAAATAAACAAAATTAGTCATTCTTTTGTTACTGATACAGTATTTCCTCTTTGTCTTCAAATGTAATTTTTTGATATTTCCTTTTCTCTGTGTGATTTCTTTACATTGTTTTATCTTTAAAGTTGTTCTGTTCTCTACCTTGGATGTTAGAAGCTTTTTTCAGATGCAGACTCTTCCTAGCTGTGAGCAGTAAGAGCAGAGATTAGTGAAGCTGGTTCACATGACAAGGCTGTGGTGGGCTTATGCATTTGAGACTGATCACAGCTGGATGAGCTGCTGTTAACCACTATGTCAGTGTGAGACTTTCCTCCTGAGCTAGGATATTCCTCCAAAGAGCGCCCTTCTGATGTAGACATGGAATAGGAAAGCTTGGGTGCTTCTTCTGAACTTTACACCCACAGTCTTCCCTCAGCGCCCTCCCTGTTTTGGAGGTGCTGCCATCTGCCATCCTGACCCTCATGACGCTACTCTAGTGTCAGCAGATCTGTTTCTCAACACATAGCTATTTGCTCTTAGTCTCAGAAAATTTCCTGGTATCATTTCATCTACACTTACATTCATAGGATGACTTACTGAAAAATAAAGACCAAAATGCTGGTTTTCTTTTTGTTGGTCTTAGTAGAGTCTGTGAAGTAGTATCTGTACATGCACATTTATTTTGCCAACATGAACCCGAATCCTTTGATCTTTTTAAAAAGATCACTCAGAAACTTCAGTTATTCCTAGTTATCTCATTAGAGCCAAATAACACTTCAAGGACTATTTGACCACACTGACTCTAAGATACAAGCTTCTGGTGGTTGTAAATGATGGTATAAGCTTTATTTTCTAGCAAATACTCAAAACTTTACTGAATTTTAAAAGTTTTGACATAGAGAGTAAGTTTGCATGATTCTGGTGAGTTCTTAGTAGAAAAACTAAGTATGGAGGGCAGAGTGAACTAAGATCATTGAGCACGTCGGGATGTACATGCACCTTCCTTTGTTGTTTGGAAACTGAGAGACTAGGTCTATTAGAAGCTATATAGGACATAATGTAAGTTAAATTTATATTGTTAAGACAGACTGTACTTTTAATCTCCATTTATCTTTCAATAATAAATATATAGTTAGGATTTGATCTGAGCACACATAGCCTAAACCAGAGACTCTGCGTGTGATGGAGGAAAACACCTTTGGTTACTAGCAGAGTGTTTGTCCTATCTTCTGATTTTCCAAACAGGAAGTTGCAAGCTTTTTTTCCAGGAACAGTTTATTGCTTTTACTGTGAGTAGAGGAGCTCCACTATTAGTCATGGAGACAGTGCGTATGCTTTCGTTTCAACTTTGATTAAATCAGGGTGCCACAGAACTTTTTTTTTTTTCCCTTCCATTTGCAATCCATTTTAATAGTTTGTAACTTCCAGAGTTTCCTCTTCTGGCATGTCTTGTATTTTGCTGGGTTTTTTGTTGAAGGTGAGTGTAGAGGTTGCAAGATTGGAAGAGAACAGACATTGCTGAATAGGGAATAAAGCCAGAATGCATTACAAGGATGAGGGGGATGTTCATCCACTTTCTAATCCTCTGGAGTGAAGCATTCAGGTACAGAAATTGCCCACCCCCAGGAGGGAGGCTTAATCTTCACTATGAGCATAGGTTGTTGTTTTGTCCAGTAGTCACTATGCTGTGGTCTGACCTGTGTCCCACCAAATCTTCTATGGTAAGTTCTTATGATGGCGTGGGCCTTTGAGAGGTCACTAGGTTCAGATGAAGTCATGACATGAGTGGGATTCTTACTGTGGCAAGGTCAGTTCTCCTATCCAAAGAGGTAGCAGTTCTTCCCTCGTTCTTCATATGGGGATGAAAAGCAGTCTCCTATGAGCATGAGTTCTCATACCTGGCTATGCTGGAAATCCAATCTAGATTTTCTGTCTCTAGAACTGTGAGGAAATATAGTTTGTGTTGTTAAAGCCACCAGATATACAGTATTTTGGTGTGACAGCCAAAGTGATTAATCTATTCAGATATCCTGTCACTGACAATTGGGAGACAGTCTGGCTTCAGGCCATCGGTCCTTCTAGAACTGTATCTTGGGGATGTTTTCTTACACTAGACTAGTCTTCAGTTCTCTGAATACCAACTGCTGTTTCTAGTTGGCATTGGTATCTGATCTAACAATTTACAAGGGCTCAGCCTGCAGAACCTCCTCCCCCCTTATAATGCCTGTTATAAGCCCACAGGCCGCACATAAAATAACAGTTACCCAGAACACTGTCTTTATGTTCAATCATGTGTTGTTATAAATCTTAGAAGACAAGAAAATGTGTATGCTTATTAATTGTTATAAAGACTGCAGCTCAAGAGAAAAGAAGGCAAAGGGTAAACTTCCATGCTCTCTCCAGTAGTCACCTGCCCCAGAAGTCCCCACAAAGTCCCCGTGCTCCAGCCATACGGTGACACTTTGTTCAAGAGTCTCCTGAGGGCCCAGCTGCCAGCTCCACATGTTCCCAGACATGGCTGGATGGAGATCTGGGACTTGGTCTTTCTGCTGACCAACATCATGATATCATTTGAGGCCCTACAGTAGTTCCTTCATTAGTATAAGCTTACATGCATTCAAATGGGGCTTGTTGGACTAACAACACACTTTAAAAACGTGTTAAGATTTATTTATTTTGGGCCAGGCGGTGGTGGTGCACGCCTTTAATCCCGACACTTGGGAGGCCGAGACAGGCGGATTTCTGAGTTCGAGGCCAGCCTGGTCTACAGAGTGAGTTCCAGGACAGCCAGGGCTACACAGAGAAACCCTGTTGCGAAAAACCAAAAAAAAAAAAAAAAGATTTTTTTTTTTATTTTGTGTATTAATGTTTTGCTTGTATGTATGTATGTATATATGGCATTTGTGTGTCTGGTACCCATGAAGGTCTAAATAGGGCATCAGATCTTCTGTAGTTAGAGTTATAGATGGTTGGTGGCTGCCATGTAGGTGCTTGGAACAGAACCCAGATCCTCTGCCAGGGCAACGAGTACTGTTTATCACTAAGCCATTGCTCTTGCCCCTGAAGACAGTCTTTTTCATAGAATCCGAAGGGGTTCTAGGAGCTCTTTGTTAGGAATTAGGGACAAAACCAAAATTTATTTCTTATATCCCACAATACCAAGTTTATACCTTATTGTTTCTAGTCACATCCTCTTTCATCTTAAGATGTATAAAAGGAAGAAAGATGAGAAATAAGCACTTGTGTGGTATGCAAAGATTCTTTTGACAGGGAATGGATTAAATAATAAAGGAAGTATATTCCTCTTAGGAGAAAAAGCTCCCTCCTTTTCCATCTCAGAGCTAACATTGCGAGATGAAATAGGTGCATGCTTTGGGAGGGGTGGAGTGCTTTCATCAGCCTGACCACAGAAGAACCTTGACCCTCCCGACTCACACAGCCTTGGCAATGGGATTTGGGTTGGTGAGAAACTAATTAGAAGATGGGACTTTTAGGTATTCTTCAGATGGCGCAGAGTTTCAAACAGATGTTTTGGGAAAATGCATACCTGCTGCTCTTCCACTAGCCAATTATTCTGTTGCAACTGTCACAGACCCTTTTCTTTTTGCAATAATTATGAAGAATTATGTCCCATCTGGCAGCTCAAATGTTTAGCTCAATTTGAAGGAAATTTAGTTGTAATTATAGGGGCAGTGTTTCTGTTAAGTCTTGAAAAAGAGCCTCTCCCCACTGCAAAAGCTTTGCTGGAAAGGTACAGCACATATGGAGGGAGTGATCTAATCGAAGCACTAAGCACATACTGTGCATGCACATACATGCCTGGAAAGTGTAAAACAAAGAAATTTTCAGGAATAAAATGAACTACGACATAACAAAGTACTAAAACTTAAAATCTATTGCATTTAAATAGATTAAGTCTATGGATTCTTGCTGGCTTATGGAATTTGAAAAATATTTTGTATTCTTAAGAGTTCCTTTGTACATTTTAAACCATTAATTTGTATGTCTCTAAAGACATGATTTTAATATTTTTCCAGTGGAATTATGAAATTGTCAAAGTTTATTGTTGTTTAAATTTAACCTTTCTTAACACAAGTGAAAAAAACCAAGTTAAAATTGAAGACAAAGATAAATAATCACTAAGACTGTGGGAGTTTTGATTCTATTTTAATTATTTATTAAAAAATAATCACTTGTCTGTATATGTGTAGTCTGTATGAGTTTATGTGTACCACATGCTTGCAGTTGCCTGCAAAGTCCAGAAGAGGACATCAGACCCACCTCTGAAACTAGAGTTACAGGTGGCTGTGAGATGTCTAATGTGGATGCAGATGCAGAGAAATGAACTCTATTCCTTTGCAAGAGCAATGAGTACTCTTAACTGCTGAGCCATCTTTCTAGCTCCTTGTCTTTTTTTTTTTAAGCCAAATAGTAATTGTTGTTTTGTTTATTAACCTTGAAATATACTTGGATTTCCACTATGTATGGTAGATAAAATTACTGTGATATATGGCACATTTTATTCTTGGGACCTGGGAAAGATTTTGCCTCTCCTCGCACCCACTCAAAACTCTAGGGCAGTGTCAGTGCTGGGGAGCACACATGCAGTATGGGTGCCAGTTTCCTACTTCCTAGTAGGCCAGCCAAGAGCCATCTCAGGCAGATGGAATGAAAAAGGTTTATTTCTGGAAGATATGAAGACATTTTGTACTTGTAAATATTTTCTTACCCCATATTTTAAAAGTTATCTAATTAGCATGGGTCACATTGACTTTTGTTTTATAAACCAACTCTACATTTCATTTTAGACCAAGATGAAATATTCATTCATCTTTTTAGCCATCACCCAATGTGATATTATATTTACAATTAAGAACATCTGGATATTTGCAATTGGAGAAGTCTTCATGCTTTTGAAATATGACATTCAACAAATAGTTCTCCATCAACAGCTAAGCTGCAGTCAGTCATGTCTCGTATATTTGGGTGGATTTGGTTTTGTTATTAAAAACATTTGTTTTTGTATCACTTAAAACATCTTAATATGGTATGTAGGTGCTGAAAAATCAGGTTATGCTACAAGGGAAAACTCTGAAATTTTGTAGTAAATTAGGGTAATTATGCTAGGGTGGTTAAGTCTTAATGAAGAATAATGGCTGGTTTTCCTTTGGTCTGGCCTTGATTCTTTCCAAGTGAGAGCTAGGCGGTGCAACACTGCCCCCTACTGTATGCCTTTGCCCTGCCCTTTGAAGGAACCTCAAAAGAAAAAAAAAATTGGAAGAAATCAACAGCTTGGGACGAGCTTATCTTTTTACATTTGCTATTTTAAAAAGGTATGGTGGAGAGTTCTCAGCACAGACACTCAGAACAATAGTGTAATCCTTGTGTCTGTGCTGCTGTTTGCTTTCTTAAGTCGGGGCTGTTGCTGAGTTAACGGATGACACTCTCCCCCCCCCCCCCCCCCCCCCCCCCCCCCATAGATGGTACTGGAGGTTTGTGAATGTGCTTTTGTTTCAATTAGCCCTGTCTCAAGGAATGTTGCATCTTGGAAAAAAGCACACAGGATATCTTTGAGGCTGGAAAGAATAGGGCTTTTGTCCATTTTCATGGTAGCTTTAGTATTTTTAACAATAGGACCAAACCTTGAAGTAGAGTGTATCAATTTAACCAATCACATCTTGGAGCTCATCCAGGATTAACTGTCTATAAACAACCTTGTCTTATTTTGTGTAATAGAACCCTTAAGTTCATGTGCAAGAGTCTTTGGCATGGTTAACATTTAAACTCTTCTATTTTGATGAAAAGTTGAATTCCTTCTTTTTCCCTTTCTAAGGGTATTACTTTAACAAAATTATTTTGATGACATATCCTTTGCAAATGCATACTTTTGGACATTAAAAAACAAATCGAAAGCCACTTATCATATGAATCATTGTTAAAGTCAGCTGTAATCCACTGTGTAAAATCTCCCTGTAAAGGCACACAGGCTAGGGGCTTAAACCTGGAGCACATTAAATTAGTTCCAGTCTCTGGTGAACTGGCTTTGCCTGCCTTGCTTAGGCAGGCAAACCGGAAACAGGCAGTTTATAACAAGAAGTCTGCCTTAGAAACCATGGGGTCTATTGGAGAAAGATTTATAACCCCCACTTATATAAACATTACAAATGTGGACTCCGAGTAGGAGGGGAACCGTTATGGAAATCTCCCGAAGAGCTTTTTCATTGTGAGTAAAATGGACAGCGTGCACTGTTGTTTGAAGACCCGCCAGTATTTCTACAGCAGTCCTCTCTACTGCTCTGCCTGATTAAAAGGTAGCATTGTGAAGACTAACCAGACCACCTACTTCTAATTTGTTTTCACAGTGAGACTCCATTGGCATCAAACCTAGAGCCAAAGAAACTCTGTGCCAAAGGAGAAAATTGTCATTTTGGAGTTAAAGAAAAAGGAATACAATTATATGAAATCTAGAGGTAATAGAGTCTGGACTTCAGTTTATACCAGTGCCTGAGTTTAAATGATTTTTACATATAAACTCTTTCCTAGATATCATATTATCTTTGAGCTTGTTATAGAACCCAGATGAGGCTTGAAATATTTGGACCCATAAAATGAGGAAAGCTGAAAGGAGAGATTAGCATTTAAGATTAGAAAAGCTATTTATTTGATATTTCACATATGGCGAGCTGAGGTCTATGAGCTGCACGTCTGTGTTCTTCTCATTTAGCTTTATCTCATTTGTAATGTCTTGAAACTTTCCACATAAATACACTTTCCTTTGTCCAGATATCTCTAACAGGGCACTAAAATCAAATTCTCTTTTTTCTTTTGGGCTGGTTAATAGTAGCTACTGTTTTATGGGTCCAATCCAGGTGATGCTGAATCCAGTCTCCTTAGGATCTCTCCAACCTTCCTGGAAGATCCTAGCACATGTGTTTTTAGCATTTTTGGCTCAGTCCAAACATAAGGTTATTTGGAAAGCACCTTTAAAATAGGGGCTGCTGTAAGAAGGAACATGATGAAAGGTTGTAACTGATAAAACATGAAGCCAGGACCCTCAAGAAGAGAGTGGAGTTGAATGTCGTAGACTGCACACCTATAGAAGGATCCCCATGTTTTCTTTGTCCACTAGGTCTGTTTGCTTTAATGGCAAGAAAAGCCACTCCTCTAACTTCAGCTGGTAAGCAGAAATGAAAAATCTGATCAGGTCTCACATCAGAGAACAGGTGGACTCAGAGGAGGTTCTGAGAAGTACCACACTGTGATACTAATGATAATTTTACTGGGTATCATTTTTAATTTTTTTAAATTATTTTTATTATAACATTCTTATTGTTTTTTTGAGAATTTCATATACCTATGCAGTGTATTTTGATCATATATGGCCCTCATATATCAAGGCTTACATACACTATGTACCAGACTAAGTGTCTTATATATGTCTTTACTGTGCAGCAACTCCAGTTTTGAAATGAGGAAGCTGAGATGCCGAGTTTGGGACATGCTCAGCCACTGAGTACTCTAGAGCTTTGGGCTCTAGCACCCATGCTCTTTACCTACTTCATCACCATGCAATCCATGTTGAGCTTTTCACCTCTAAAGCCATTTGGAATCTTGTAAAGGAAAACCTGGAATGCCATCAGTGTCTCACCTGCTCCTCCGGGGAGGTCCTTAGACTTCTCCTCAGCAGCTCTCTCTGCACCCAGAGCCTCAGTGCACCATGAGAGGTCCTGAATACAAGATGAACGCTTGGTCTATGAGGATGGGATGCAAGGCTACCTGTGCACAGGTCCTTCAGGTAGGGATTTGACCCACAGCCTTTGATCTGGGAGGCTGATAACCAGTGCAGAAGGCTTAAGAATATGGATGGGTCTTGTCATCTGAAGGTAGTTTATTATGTCCCTTCATGTGACTGAAACACCCTAAGTCTTCTTGATACTCCTGGTATTTCCCAGTACTGCCACTATGGAATTCAGCTGTGAAAGGCCACAGTGTTCAATATAAACTGAACTTGTGCTGAAGGCTGCAAAGTCTTAACTGCTTATTACTTCCTTGATTGAGTAAAATTTAGTAATTTGAGAAATTTGACCGATGCCTGTGTATGTATGGAGGAAAGAAAAATATATGAAGTGAAGTTATCATGGATTTTTATAATGAATAATGGTCTCCTAAAGCAAGCAACAATATACCAATAGCATTATATATTTATAAGGTCTGAAGAGATTGTGATTGATAGTAGTGAATTCTTCTTTGCTTACATGATTGAGGTAAACACTGAGCAGAACAACAACAAAAACTTCCAAAGGCGTAAGCAGACCTAGTGGTGACAGTTCTGAGGAGGAAAGAGGAAGAGAAGGGGAGCCTCTCTATACTCCTGAGACAGGAGATATGCTCTGTAGGTGATCAAAGGAATAACAAAGGTGGAGCTGCAATTGAGTGTTTAAAAATCTGTCAACAGTAAGATGAAAGTTGTGATATAAATGTGTTGTGTGTATCTGGCTATTTGTAAGACAGTTAATTCTTACCCATCACAGAGGAAAAGAAGATAAAGGGAAAAGAAAGTTTTTTGTCAAAGAAGTAGTATGACATGTTATTGAATGACTTGATCATGAGCTTCCAAAAGCAGTGAGAACCAGTGTCCAGGGAAAGGCAGTGTTGTCTGTGAAGGTGGGACCCACTCAAGATGAAAGAGGTCGGGTGGGGGTGAGGCTCTTGATTTTCCCTGTGAGCTATTAGAATGCTATTAGAATTATATTACAATGCTATTAGAATGGAGTCTTAGTGTGTTCAGTCCTTTTCTTTGGTAAGAATAGTTATTTAAAGCCCCCTCACTGGAATTAAAGGATGCTCAGGTTCTGCATTCTTTCATCAGGAATATCCTGCTCTGCCTTTACTTTACTTTTCTTTTCCCCTTGAGCAGAGAGCGGAGAAACTAAGTCCAATGCAGCACAAAAGTTCTTGGTTTTGTTTAGTATCTAAATGTGGGCACGGTGAGGGTTTCCAGAAAAGACATCTTTCATAGTCTATATGGTTAATTAAGCAAGCTTTTCTTGATGGCCAAATAACCCTGACCATTGACCTATAGACTATTTTGATTAATCTTCAATCCAGGTCAGTGAGCTGCATAGATTTAAATGATGGATGTAGGGCTCCAGCGCCTCTCGGGCTTCTTAGATTATTTTTTCTGTTTTGCTACCGGATGTTATCTTACGCAGTAGGTCTGTTTCTTGAAGCAAATAAGCACACAGCAGCCTTGAATGTCTGGAATTTTAAAGCTAGTTAAGCACTTAGTGAAACCCTGTGAGTTCTCTTTGAAAGAGGGGTTTCCCAGCTCACCACATACATCTTAACACCAGCATTTCTCTTGGTTTCCTTTGCACACTGATTTTTGCTCATCTCTCACATTGTTGTCATTCCTACATAGACTTTTTCTGAACATGTCTATTTTTCCAAAAAACCTATTTGACTGGACTTATTTGACCTTAAGCTTATCGTTACTTCTTAGGAGATCCAGTTACTTCCCAGTTCAGCACTGGGACAAGTTAGATGCCATTTATACTCATGGTTTCCTTCAATGGAGAGATCACTTTCTCTCTTCAGTTCCTGTTTGTGTAATCATAGGCTTACTTTGTTTCATGTTAGCATATTGAATAGTCAAACTTTCACAGTGCATCACCCTCAAATATCCTCACGGATTACTGTTGTTTTACAATGTTTTTAAGAAGTTAGGAATCAGACCTATAGTCTTACATTTAGCTAGACAGTTTTATCACTGAACTATATACTCCCAGCTTTTTATAATATTTTAAAGATAGTCATATCCAAACATGAGCATCTACTGTGTACTAATACATTTTTAAATATCCACTAGCCATTTTCTCATCCCAGAAAAACTGAGGAGGATAATAGAACTCATAACCACAGTTCAGATAGGGGAAAGAGATGAGTGACCTGTGTAGTCAGTCTGAGATGAGTGACCTGTGTAG
>JADRCD010204167.1:0-27330 GCA_019843815.1 Montemys delectorum | reverse complement strand
GATGAGTGACCTGTGTAGTCAGTCTGAGATGAGTGACCTGTGTAGTCCGTCTGGGATGAGTGACCTGTGTAGTCAGTCTGGCCAGGGGCTTGCTTTCGTCTTAATCTGCAGTAGGATTGGAATTTACCGCCGAATAGGCAAGAACATAATGAAATGTGGTGTTTCATCCCATGAATAGAAAACTTAACTAAGACTAGTTAGTACCAGTAATGAGGTATTGCTATGACAGGCCTGACTATATTTTGGGGAGGACTAAGGAAGGACTTTGGAATTTTGGGCTAGAAAAGCCATTGGGTGTTGAGAGCTCAGTGAGATGTTCTATAAGAACTTAGGAAATAAGAATGCTGAGGTGGAGGCCTGGCTTGTGAAATTTCAGTAGAAAGTTTAAAGACTCTATCAGGGCTGTTTGCTATTTTGAATTAAGAGTCTGTTGTTCTGGTCAACTTGGGCTGAAGAGTCAGCCATGATTAACAAGAGAACAGCACCATGAAAGTGAAACCTTTGAGTTACTGAGACAATTCATGCTGGTTAGTTTGAGGTAAGAAATGAGTGGTGATTGAGAAGAGACCAGCATCATTGGTCTAAAATCTTCTGGGAAGTGTTTCCTTGAGGTAAACACATAGAAGCTGTGTTCCGGAGGTAGACAATTGTATCTCTTGCTGGAAGCCAAACTTGATATCATAAGAGTCACCCAGGTGGTACTGGATTTTAAGGAATGAAGGGGTCATAGAGAACAACTAGGGCTTGGCACTGTGAGAGGCCAGAAGAGGCCATTGATGACAGTGCAGCCTTAGTGGCAGTTGAAGGCCTAGGGTTGAACAGGGCATACAGTGAAGTTGAGGCTTGGCACCATAGAGAGGCTATGGGTAAAAGTACAGCCGAGTTGCTGCAGAAGATTCCAGAGTTTGGGAGATGCCAGAATTGTAGGATGACCCTAGCAAACCCTTACCCCTAGCAAAACCCCTTCCTTCATGTTGCATGTGTTCTACTACCTTTTTCCCAATAAGTTCTTCTCCCATGCACCCTTTATAGCGTCCGGACTCCTACACACACTCTGAGTGAAACATAAAAAAAAAAATTCAAAAGCAGGCTTTAATGTGAGAGAACATGTAATGTTTATCTTTCTAGTATGTGTTACCTCACTTAGTATAATATTTTCCAGTTCAATCCACTTTACTTTAAATTTTATTATTTTATTTTTTCTTTACAATTAAAATATTCTCATTATGCATTCATTAGTTGATGGTAATTCCATTTCCCAGCTATTATGAGTAGAGCAGCAAAGAACATGGATATGAGAGAGTCTTTGTGCTATTATATTTAGCTTTTGGAGAAACCTCCATCCTGATTTCTGTTGTGGTTTCACCAATTGTGTACTTCTACCAACTGTACACAAGCGTTCTTCTTTCTCCACATCCTCCCCAGCATTTGTTGTCATGGTTACTTAATGACTGGCTGAAGTGGGATCTCAAAGTAACTGTAGTTTACATTTCCCTGATGGTAATAATGTTGAATGCCTTCTTAAAGGTTTACTAGCCATCTGTCTGTCTGTCTGTCCTTCCTCTTCCTCCTCTTCTTTTGAGACTCTCTATATTCAGTTTCATAGCCCAGTTTTAAAAATTATTTATTTATTTTATGTATGAGTGCTCTATCTGCACGTATACCTGCACACCAGAAGAAGGCATCAAAGTCATTATGCATAGTTGTGAACCATCATGTGGATGCTGGGAATTGAACTCAGGACCTCTGGAAGAGCAGCCAGTGCTCTTAACTGCTGAATTGTCTCTCCAGTATCCTCATAGCCTGGTTTTGATTGGGCTATTACTTTTCTTGATGTTTAATTTCTTGTGTTCATTAAATGGTCTAGATACTTATCCTTTAGTGGATGTATATCTGGAAAATATTTTTTACCCATTCTGTAATTGGCTTTCACTTAATTGACTTCTTCCTTTATTGTACAGAACCTTTTAATTTCATGATGTCCTATTTGTTAATTCCTTAACTTGTTTCCTAAGCAATTGGGGTCTTACTCAGCAACTCCTCACCCCTGCCTATTTCTTGAAGTCTGTATCTTACTTTTTCCTTTAGCAAGTATCTTAGTTTTTTCTAAGTTGAACTGTATTTAGCTTTATTAAAGGTACTTTTCATAAACAATTATGGTATTTCCGGCAGGAAATGGGACAGAAATTATTAAAGGCGTACAAGAGCTTCCAAACCCCCTTCTGGGTAGACTACTTATACCAGAAGCACCATCAAACCTAGGAACATCTTCATGGCATGCCGAGAAGAGGGGAGAGTTCCAGTGGGGAGAGAGGAGCAAGATATTGGGCAACTTTTCACACACTGACCCTGACTTTCAGGAAATGACAGAACTATTGATCTGAAGATCTGCAATCCTTTTGAAAAGGAACTGCTGCTCTTTTGAGGAAAACCATCTTGGTGATGTTGCTGCCAAGTTCAGATCTGGCATACCCATGCTAGGTGTCAGGTCCCAACAGGTCTTTGGTTGTAAGGGAATTAAGGATATGTTGGTGGTCGAGAGAGCAGAGGATGTAAAAATGAATTTCAAGCTTTCCCATACCACAAGGCACTTTGTGCCAAGGTGGCAATGTGTGTCAACATCAGGTAATCCACACTGAGAGCCAAGAGGAGTCTTTCAAAGCTCAGGGAAAGGTGTTTTCCCCACGTTAATCCATCATGGGAGACGTTTTGTTGGGGATACAAGTTCCTTCCTTGCGAAACAATGATGTAGTGTGTGTGTGTGTGTGTGTGTGTGTGTGTGTGTGTGCGTGCGCGCATGCGCACACACACTAATTACATAGTTCAGATAGAGTAAAACAAAATCCAGCGTTTTTATGAAACTTGGTAAAAATAGTATTTCAAACGACACAGTTATCAAAAATGTACACATTTCCCTTGTCATCTGAGCACTCCCACTTCTCTGTCTGCTCTGTTTGGGCATCACTGTTTTCTGCAGTGGTAGCCCATCCTCGACAGCAGCAGCTTTCCCCTTTGAAGGTCCGTTACAGGCTTGGCTTCTGACTATGGAGGAACAGGTTAGCAGACAGGCTTGTGGATCTTCTCAGTGACTCATCCTTCTTCCCCTTTAGACTCCGCTCCCTCTTTCTGTGGGGTAGGGTGGGGGATGCAGCAGTGCATGGTGCTGGCTGGTCCACAGCTGCTGCCACTCGCCCACTCATACTGGCCCCCCCCAAGTCTCCTTATTACTGCCCTGCCAGTATTTACTGAATGATGTTCTATTCGAGCAGGAAGGTAGTCTTTGAGGTAAGAATGATATGTGCCTGTGGATATAGCCAACATTCTAGTGATGTGTGCCAGTATACATCTCTCCAACCCATGTTTTATGTTGAAAAGCAGTCTGGGGATTGTTATGGACTGGATGTATAAATTCTTATGTTGTAGGCCTATTTCTCCATGTGATGGTATTTGGAGGAAATTTATAATTCAGAAGTAAACCATAGGTCTTTGAGAGCTAATTCCATTTAGATGAGGTCATGAGGGTGAGAACCCCATGTTGGAATTAGTGTCTTTATAAAAAGAAACCAGAGTGTCTCTCTTGTCTCCTCCTCCTCCCCTCAATCTTCATGTATGTATATATGTTTGTATGTATGTATGTATGTATGTATGTATGCATGCATGCATTTTATACGCATCTATGTATATATCATCCCATTCCGCCTCTGTGTCTTATTTCTTTCTCTGTTTTATGTTACATATACACCTAAGAACATAATAAGAAAGTAGCAGTGTCTATAAGCCAGAAAGAAGGCCTAATGAAACCTACTTTTTGCCACTGTAATCTCAGATTCCTGTAAACTTAAGAACTATGGATGAGAAATCATGCCTGTTGTTGAAGCCACCAAGGCTGGAGGTTGTTTTTTGTTGTTGTTGTTGTTGTTGTTGTTGTTTTTTGTTTGTTTATTTGTTTGGGTTTTTTTTGAGTATTTTGTTATAGCAACCTGTGGTGACTAAGATATACAGCTCAGTTGGGGAAAAGAGGCAGCTATCTAGCCCCTACATTTATTGATTCCTTTTGGTTTCTAGGACAAAAAGTTGTATCAGTTTATGGTAATTGATGGTTTCAGGCACAGTTGAATCTGGCTTCTACAAGTGGTTTGTCAGGAGTGTGTTTAGTAGTTTCCCTTTCTTCTTTGGTGCTTTTCTTTGCAAGGAGACTCTTTCCAAGTAGAAGGAAAGTGTATTAGCAGTGAGAAGTTTGGGCTCAGGCAGAAAGAATATGCTTCTTTCTCAAGAGCTTAAGGGAAGTAAGAGTCTCCCTGTCCCTCTTTCCAGTAGGCATAGCAAATGTTCCTTCCCTCCAGGGAGGATTTCCTCCATGGCCAGTATTGGGCTGCTTGTCAATTACTGAAGTTGGGAAGTGAGGTAGAAGGCTCTATAGGAGCTGCTATGTGATCTGTAGCCACCCAAGAGAACACTGAGTGACGTTCTGTAAGGATGGGCAGCATGGCTGATGTTAACTTGACCCCTTGTTATTGTACTAGATAAACCTTCTCTTATTAGTTTGAAAATATGCTAGTGCCCAAGCTCTCACTCCCTTTGCTCTTGGGCTTTGCTTGGCAAGGGTTGTAAGGAACAGTGGATGCACATGCTAGTAGACAGTGCTCTGCTTGGGCCTTTGCCACCTGAAAGGGCAAGACTGCCTGTATCTTATTGCACATTGGTTTTGTTATGAAATTAGGCATTTTTGATTATGAAGTTGGAAAGCCACAAAATATGTTTACATACTGATGTACACACTAGCACACACCTTCAGCAACACACAAACTTATGCCTCTTCCAAGTTTTTAAGCATGAACTAATTTTTCCCCTTTGCTGTGACAAACAATTTGCACTGAATGCCAAAGGAGTTTCTTCGGATGTGCAGAAAGCAATGAGTTAACGGCATAGATAAACACACTGGAAGTATTTCTACAAGTGTGACCATACAGAACACTAAATCTTTCATAATTAATGTTTGCTTTTGTTTTTTCTTTTTGCTGCTGAGTAAGCATGAGATTGTGGCTTTATCTTTCCTTATGCCATCTGAGCATTAAGCATGAGATATTCCCTCGGCTCTTTTAGGATTTAGTTGAACTGTATCACTGGTTTCAACTGCTTCTATAGCCTGTGGGAGCTCAGCATTGTATGCTTTGACAGAGGAGCATAATGCAGCCACCATCAAGGAAACATTCTATTGTCAGGGCATTCGGATCTTTCTGTTTTGGGAAAAATTACTAGCTTCTTAACTATGAAAATATGCTTACCATACAAAATTAAGATGTTTCAGCTTGCCAGAGCTAACTGTGGTTTCATTCTCTAGAGATCCTGTTAGTATGTTGGCACATTTCTGTTTGCGTCCTTTCTACATACATACATATAGCTCATTGCTGTTCCATTAATGAACACAGAACCGTACAGCAATGCTGTTATGTCTTCCATGAGTTCACAGCTCTTAGGATCATAGCCTTTACTGATAATTCTAGATCAGTAGCTCATGTCCAGATTTTACCTTATAAATAAGGCTGCAGTTTATGTCTTTGTATATATCAATAATTATTTCCTTAGCATAAATGCCTACTATTTGTAGGTCTTGACATACTTTAAGGACTTCAGTACTGACAAATGGTTAACAGCAATATGCCAACTTAAGTGCTATACACAGTTCTAGAAGTTGCTGATTGCACTGTACCATCCTTGGTGCTGCCAATTTAATAAGCAAAATCCGAAACCAAATCAATATACCACATTGTAATAACTTAAGTCAGGTGGATATTTTTCATGCCTGGTTGTTCCGGTTGCATACACTAATATGCTTTGAAATGTTAAACTCTGTTTTCTTTGCAAGGAGGGGGGTAGTCTTTCCTTTATCTTTATCTTTTTTTTCCTATTGAAGTTTTCATCTAACTAATTTGTGAATGATATTCACATTAATACACTAGGAGTATTTAAAATCTTTTATGTTTGACATTTGATATGTTTAACAATTGGTATTTTTAAAGTACAGATGGTATTTTTATGCAATCAAATCTGTTTATTCTTTCCTTGTTTCTTGAGATTTTATGGATGACGTTGTGGGAGGCCTGTTTATGTCATCCGTTTTTGCCCACATCTGTGCAGTAGCTAGTGCTTCCCTCACTTTGCAGGTGAGGTGACAGCCTCTTTCAGGAACAAGATGGGAGTTGAGTTCCTGCAGCTTCGTTGCGAGCTGCCTTTTTCTTGCTTAGCTCTAATTGAATTTGCCTTTAGTGTCGTGTTGCAGTCTTCTACCTCTCAAGATGATGCGGACGTTCACCTGTATTGTCTTTCAGTATAATTATGACTTAAGGCTTAACTCATATTTATCCTATAATTTCTGAGATCTCTTCTTTTCTCATCTGCAGATACAGAATAATTACTTGTAGCTTTTTTTTTTTTGGTTTTTCGAGACAGGGTTTCTCTGTATAGCCCTGGCTGTCCTGGAACTCACTCTGTAGACCAGGCTGGCCTCGAACTCAGAAATCCACCTGCCTCTGCCTCCCAAGTGCTGGGATCAAAGGCATGAGCCACCACCAGTCAGCTTACTTGTAGCTTTCTATTCAACACTCTTCTTTTGTTTTCAAAGTGTTGCTATATTCTTCCTCCTCCCGCCCCCACCAACCCCACATTAATACTGTTCAACAAACTTCTGCTAGGCTTGTCCCTTGTGTAAGAGTCTCGGCTGGGCGCTGTAGGGATACATGCATGACTGAGGTGGAGTCTGGCTTTAGAGAAACTGGTGAGATAATGTAAATAGAAACCTGCAGAGGGAACTTCAGGACAAACTGTGATAATAGGAAAGAGCCGCATGGAGTGGGGCTGGAGGCAGAGGACTGCTGATGGAGAAGGAGGTGCTGGTGCGTCAGTAAGGAAGGCCTTGTTGGGGAGTCAAGTGGGGGCTGGAGGAAGGGAACTCAGACTGCAAAGTGGGATAACCATAGAGCGACTCACTTGCAGGGTGGAGTAAAGATCAAAGAGATTGTGTGTATGTGTGTATGTGTGTGTGTGTGTGTGCGTGTGCATGTGTGCGTGTGTGTGCGCGTGTGTGTGTGTGCGCGTGTGTGTGTGCGTGTGTGTGTGTGTGTGTGTGTGTGCGTGCGTGTTGTATTGTATGTTGTCCAAACAGGCCTGGCATGCAGTCAGCACTAAGTTAAACACTCCAGATCTGCACTAGAACACAGGGTAGGAAAATGCTGACTGTGGAGGAGTCCTACCTTGTGAACTTCTTGTCTAGCACAGTCTCCCTCTTGATGTTTTTGTGTTAGTGGCTGCTTTGCAGTTTTGTGCTTTCCCAGAGCTGCCTCATGCTGTGTTTGAAGGAGGTCAGGATATCACTGAAGGAAAATAAACTTAATTAACTTGGAGCCAGTTTTATTGAATTCTTTATATAATGCTTTTATTTTGAAAATTGTTCATTTGTTGTGGATTAACCTTAGAAAGAAGTTTAATTAAGAAAGCCTGATAATCTCAATTATAGATTGTAATCACAGTTAAATTGAAATAATTCAAATAGTAGAGTGTGTATGTGCACATGTGCGCAAGCGTGTGCCTCTCATTACTCAAAAATAGTGACTTAAAATAACATATTGGGGTAATTCCATTTGATTTCAGACTGCCAATGGGATTTTAAAGAAGCACCCTTGATGCTTTGGTGATTTGGGTATATGGAGGGTTCTCCAGAGTGAGGACAGCCTCACCACCCTGTCTGTCCTCCTGGAAAGATGCAGTCACTGTTTTGGACTACATAGTTTTGTTCAAGGTTGTGTTGGGTGCTGAAGGGCATGTAGTGTTGTGGGCCCACCTTCTACTCTAGTGTTAATAATTGCTGTTTGGCTCCTCATTCTCTATGCCAGCCAAAATAACTTCTACTTCCCAATGCTCACAAAGGGTCAGCATCACCCAGTAGAAAAGCTCTACTTTGAGCTAATATGATGAAAGGGTGAAAGGGCGCTTAAAATTAGGTGGCCAACTATAGAGGTAACTATCATTCATATTAGTTGGGAGTTGTTTTATAATGTTTATAGTCTCTTAGTTTCTTCTTGGGACCAGCATTTTTGAAGAATGCCAAGTTATTAATTTTCTTGTGCAAAATATTATTTCAGTCAAAACCATCATGCTTGTTGCTACCTAAAGCAATAAGACAACTCACAAATAATCTACCAGCTGTCTAGGAAAGCCTCGGGATACAGAGCAGGTGATGGCCACTTGGCTGAGTATATCTCAGGCTAC
Organism: Montemys delectorum; assembly: GCA_019843815.1. Taxonomy (NCBI): domain Eukaryota; kingdom Metazoa; phylum Chordata; class Mammalia; order Rodentia; family Muridae; genus Montemys; species Montemys delectorum. The sequence continues at coordinate 19,065 of JADRCD010204167.1, read as the reverse complement.
TGTCCTAAAGTAGACACAAGAAAGATGAAAAGTCACTTTCTTTCATATTTCAACTCTTAGTAGTCTAGAGTGAATAGCAGTTTAGTTTCTTGGTGGTAGCATTCTGGGTACCATTGTTTTCATGTAGATACTATTCACATTTTGTGGTCTACATAGCTAGTCTAATTTGCAAGAAATTTTCTTATTCTAGACATCTCAAATAGGTACACAGAGAAAATGCTAACTATAGCATACTCGCTTAAGATGATGATTCCAAATTGTACACAGCACTTTTTAGCTGACTGTCCAACTAACCAGACATTAGTTTACCAAACTAAAGTCACACCAAACTTGGTCAACCAAGTTGCAATGCATGCTGGGAAATACAATCTTCTTTTCTGTTGGGTGTTTACATGCAAATCTTAAGGAGTTGTTATATATTAAAGTAAGAAAGACTGACTGCTTAGCCTCAAGAAACAGTCCCCACCCAGAGGGCATTTCTCACTCATATGAGAAGTCAGTGACATGAGTTGTGGATTTTGATGGGATTTCTTCATAGCAAATGTCAAAGCATCAGACCAGATACACCTAAGGATGATTTGGCTCACAGATGAGCGGACAATTGTGTATCCTGGTGGGAAGGGTGTGACACTAGGAGTGTAAAGTGCCATGTTTCATTATGGCTGTCAGTAAGTAAAGGCCTCTAACCCAAATTAGGGTGGATAGCCCTTTAGTTTTACCTTAGAGCTTCTATGCTAGCTAACTCCTATGTCCAAAAGTTCCACAACCTCCCAAAACAGCACCATAATCCGGGGCCACCTAATTGTATCTGAGCCTGTTGGGGACTTTTCACATTCATGCCATTACCAGGTTACCTGTAGCTCATTTTACAATCTGTAAAAAGCATTTGTTACATTGGTAATGCAGATGGGATGGACTAAGTCAGTCCTTGGTGGGATGTGCACATTTCACAAGAATGCTCTGGGCTGCATTGTGATGTAGACATGAGGGCAGGGCAGCTAACATACTTTTAGACCACGTGTGGATGTAGAGATGGAAACTAGTACAACTTTCTTTTAAGAGGTGTTATCAGATAGCCCCTAATTAGTCTTTGCTCTCCTTGTAGCTGGAATGTAAAGAAGATGGCAATTTCACAAGGAAGAATAGTTCAGGGTTATGTTCTCATAATCCAGCTAAATGTTAGTTTTCATTTCTCAAGTTTCAGAAAATATTTTGTTCGGCTTCCCCAAAAGAAAACTTTGATTCCTCTCATACCCTACTTCCTGCCTCATGTGCAAGCTTCTGCGTGGCCTTGGTTTTCTCTAGGAAGTTTTCTGAACCTGACATGCCAATTTGCACCATTTGCCACAAACTCTATGACTCTAGCAGTGCTGTCCACTATCTCTGACTAATTTTCTGTTTTGTAATTGTTTCTAGGTTACTGTTTATATTGTACTGTTACTGTTATATATGTTGTATATGTTACTCTCTGCACTAGTCTCTTATCTGTGAAAGGAGATGGACAGTGTTCACTTACTAGATAAGCTTCTTTATCCAGCATATAGTGCTTGTTAAATAATCAAATATGAGAATTAATGGGTGTAATCAAAGGGAAGAAGAACTGGCAACAAAGTAACAGGAAAGCTGGAGTGACTGCAGAGGCTGTAATCACAGCTGCATGAGAGGGTGAGGCAGGAGGATTGCTGCAGCCTAAGATTTCATACCTAAGTGAGACTGGTTCTAAAAACAAAGCAGTGGTATGTGGGGTTGGGAGGAGGACAAATAAGAGATAGGTGTCTATTTGATTTCACTAAGTTGATCTGTTATAATTCTGTCTGGCCTTCCCAAATGCCAGAGCCTTCTGCATTTGGGTCTGTTCTGAAGAAGGCCTTGGCTCTCCAGTACCTACTTTCTTACCATGGGGGTCATTCCTTCTGCATATTTAAGTCCTGACAAGCTTATTGTAGGAAGCAGAGGAGACCAAGGTGTGATGAGTGTGACAGCAATTCTGTACTAGCTTGCTGGTGTACTGACTAAGGTGACAGTCCCATTTCTTTCCCAAGATGTCTCTTCAGTTCAGAACTGATCTGAAGAGCTCCATGAGGCTGAAGGAGAGAATGAGTAACTCTTCTTTAGCTATATTCTGTCACTTCACAAAAGTAAACATGTCATATATTTTTAGACAAAATATATTCTGCTTATGCTTTAAGTTGTAGATTTTTGAAAGATGTTTATAAGTAAGCATGGTTTTTATTTGATTTAATTTAAATTTAAATATCAAATAACACTTTTTATATTTAGATTTACTGTTACTTATGTGTATCCATGTGGTTCTATGTGTGAATATGTGCCCATGAGTACAGGTGCTTACAGAGCTGAGAGCCATTGGATCACCTTAGACCTGGAGCTAAGGTGTCTGTGTGCCACCCAGTTCACAGACATTCATGGGTTCATGAACTTGGGTCCTCTGCAAGAACAGTATGTGTCCCTAACTTGTGAGTCATTTCTCCTGCCCCAAGATAACACATTTTCATTATGGTGTATTTAGTTATTCTCTTCAGCACTAGAGGCTCATTCCCCTCTCAACAATCCTGGTCTGTAAATGAACACAAAGGTGACATTGCAGTGGACAGAGGAATCAGAAGGGGGCAGGTCAATGCTGTGCAGAGATGTGAGCAGAGAACAGTAGAGAAAATAGCACTATTATAACCCACAGTCTCATTGTTGGATACATAGTGACCAAAGGAAGACGTGTGAGCTTAGAGGCTTGAAGGACTCCATATATGCTACATATCTGTAAGCCAGAACTAGAGAGAGGGAGGCCTTTAAATCCTCTAGGGGAGTGCGCCCATTTAATAGATGAGAAAGCCTGGGTGACAGATCTCGAGTCACCAGGAGTGGCAGTACCTTACATGCTGGTTAAGTGCTTCAGCAGACTCTGATCACACCATCCATGGTAGCAAAATGAACGATGTCAGTGTTCTGACCAGTCATTGATCTCTTCCTCCTTTCGTGTGTTCTGAGAGGGAAGGAAGACAAATGTAGACAAACTGATAAGAATCCCGTTCATGGTACATGTTCAGTCAGCATAGGACTGACTTCATAGAGCCAACTCTGGAGAAAGTGAAATAGTCATTAGTGCATGGGTGTACACACTCACCAGATCATTTGCATGTTAAAACACTGATCCATCTTGTACATGTACAGGTAGTGGTATTTTAGTTATATTGAACAGTTTGGAAAATATTACTGTTTTGTATTTAGTGAATTTGTACACCAATTTTTTTCATTTCTAAAGAAAGGAAACTCAAAAATTTGAAGCAAGCTAAAATCTATCTTGTTACATGGTTTTAAGAAATACAATTGATTTATTTTCTAATAACATTTGTTCTTAGGTAGAAAAGTTATTAACTCTAAAAGTGATTTATATGTTTCTGTTTGTTCAGGCACCTTATGCATTTTTATATTTCATTCAAACGCCAGTGGAATACCATGGAAATGGCTAAAATATGCTGTCACTGTTGAGGGGGGAGGTTTTTATCTGTAGTCAGTAGAATATGAAACACCAGAGTAAATTGAGATTGCAGCTAAGTCTGTCTGTAGTCAACATGGTTCGTAGCAAACATGCACAATGTTTGTGTGTGTTGCACTGCACAGGCAGTAGCATTTGCATGGCTCATAGGAATCTTTATTATGCACAAATCTCTGCATGCTAACTTTTTTTAATGAGGGGCATGGGGTGAGATGGGGTGGTAGGGACTCACTGGGGTGAGATGGGGTGGTAGGGACTCACTGGGGTGAGACGGGGTAGTGGGGACTCACTGTTTCTTGTCAGCAGATGTTTCTAACTTTGTGGTGAATTTACTGTACACCACCATCTAACTCCCAGAACTCTAACAAACTGAGGAAAGGAAACAATTTCAGACTTCATTAATGTGAGTTTCATTTTATCTTTCCAAGTGTCTGGCTTAATCATTTGATTGAAGTAGAGAGGGAGAATACAGTTGGTTTATTCCACCAGTATTTTCAGCGTATGTTAGGGTATACTTAGCATTACAGTATTTTCAGTATATGTTAGGGTATACTTAGCATTACAGTATTTTCAGCGTATGTTAGGGTATTCTTAGCATTACAGTATTTTCAGCGTATGTTAGGGTATACTTAGCATTACAGTATTTTCAGCGTATGTTAGGGTATACTTAGCATTACAGTATTTTCAGTGTATGTTAGGGTATACTTAGCATTACAGGAGAAGCTAAGGACTCAAAGATAACAACTGCTTTGACATTTTTCTTGGTGTGTGTGTCATGTATATCATGGGACATGTGTGGAAGTCCCAGGACAAGCGTGGGTATTAATGGTACCTACCACCTGTTTGAGCCAAGATCTCCGATTGTTCACACAGCAAACTCTCTGGCTCATGTGTTGTTATGGATCCTCCTGTGCCCACCACTCATTATAGGAGTGAGGGATTACAGATGCATGCTTCCACATCTGGATTTATATAGGTGAGCTTTGGCCCCCATACTTGCTCAGCAAGTGCTTTCTCTTCTGAGTCATCTTCCCAGTCTGTTGACTGTTGATTCTACTGTGTTCTTCTATAGTTGAGACATGGCCGTTCATTATGATGCTAATTCCCTTGGGTGTGATTACTGTTTTAAGCTGCTTTTCTGACTTTTGTGTATGTGACCCTTTCTTCCTCTTCTTCCTCCACCTGTTTTTACTTTTTAATAAATTTTTTAGTTTTATAATGTTTAATTCTGGATTTTTGTTTTATTTTGTTTTATATTCACCCTGCTTGGTATATGTTGTGTATCATGTATCTTCTGATTAAGGCTTTAAACCAGTCCTGGACACTTACATCCATTATCTTATCCAATATGTGTCTTCTCTATTTTTTAAATTCTGGAGCTCCAATGAGAATATATTTTAGAATTGGCATCAACTGGCTGGCTCAACTGGATAAGTCACTTAAAAGACCACAGAAAAATCTGAATAAAATTTAAAAGATTGAAATCACAATGGCATGACAATCAATAACAGAAGACATTTTGGAAAATTAACAAATATGTAGAAATTAGGCAATATGATCCAAAACAATGAAATGGGTAAGAAAAAACATTTTAAGACAAACACAATTGAGCAAACAACATAATAAAATTCACGAGATACAGCAAAAGTAGTTCTAAGAAGAAATTTTATAACAAGAAACAACTATAAATCAAATAGTTCTGAGGTCCTGGCATTCTTCTTCTTATCTATGTCACCTTTGTGGACTCTCATTGTATCTTTTCTCATTTTCTTAGAAAATAGAGTCTATGGCAAAATTTATATGGGACTACTTTAAAGAAAATGGAGGTACCTTTAAAGGAAAGAGAATGCTGATAGTTGTTCCACCATGAAGATGTGTGAAGAGACTCTTTACGTTGCTGTTCCTGCTGTTTGCAGGGGCAGAGGCTGTGTTGGGGATTTATCATCCAGATCATGCCTGTCTTGCCATGGTCTCGTTGTTTGTCACAAGAAGCGTTAGCCATCCTTACCTTAGCTGTTTCTTCTGGCATCTCTATATGGCCATGAATAAAGCCAGAGGCTTCATGGGATCAGCTGGGTTAGACATAGGCATTGCACTTCTTGGTTTGCACTGTGCTGGATATTATACATTCCTGTCTAAGCTATTGCCCAGGCAGCCTGAAAGAGTTAGTTGGCAGTGCTGGGATATGGCAGGATAGCACCTCATTGGCTCAGACATCCCATTAACGCATGGCCAGGTCTTGGCTGGGAGTTGGAGTTGCAGGCAGGTAAATCGCTAGGAGTGTATAAATATGCCCGGTTCACCAGCCCCTTCTAAATAGAAGTCTCCCTTCAGAGAAGAAGGTAATAAGCATAGTAGTAAAGCAGGCACACACACTTTAAAGTTGATAGCTCATCTTACTTATTTTCCATAAGAGCCTGGTGAGAGGTGGGGTATTGTACAAGAACTCGAGACCTTGAGATTTAAATGATATGCAATAGCTTAAATTATAGCTTTTTGTGCCATTCCTTTATGAAAATAGGAAATCTATCATCTAAATTTACACCAATGTACTTCAAAAATAGGAGAATAATACTAAGAGCCATCACTTAATTTCTGTAAAATCTAATTTGAGGAAACCCAGAAATATTTTCTATGCCAAAGTGCTTTGCAGCTACCATTAAATCAGAAACTCAGCCATCGAGGAGGCCTCTTGCTTCTTCTCAGGTCGTTTCTGTTTTTAAATGTAGTTTTCTCTTAGAAATAGTTCAGCCTTCTAGATATTCTTGTCTTAAAGGAGGAATTACTTGATTTGCTGAATACAAGAAGAAGCTAATGAGAACAGAGAAGCAAAGTCAGAATGGAGAACAGAGAGCTAGGCATGTCCCCTGACTTCATGGTTCACTTCTACCTCTGTCCCATCATTCAGTAGGGAACATTCCAAAACCATTTCTTAAGCTGATCTAGTCTACAGTACTACTGACCACATGTTACTAGAAGACAGTAAGACCTCATCCTCACACACTGGATGTTGTGTGCTCTGTAACTGAGAAATCAGTCTCCTATGGGAGCCTCAGGCTCAGCCACTGAAGGGCCAGTCTCTTTGCTTCTAGCGAGGGCTGTGAGATGTGTTGGAACAGTTCTCAAGGTAATGGCTTTTCCACTGCCCCTTTTCACAACCATTCCCATCTTCTCCAGGCATTTAACCTCTCAGCTCTTTCCTGAGAATCCTGGAAGTCAGATTCTACACACGCTGAAGAATTTAATCTTGTGTTCTTCATAGAGATAGCTAACATTTATGTTTTTATGTTTTCAAATATCTCTTAAGTTGTCAAAACTAAAACTCATATCATTTCTGCTGCTCACGAAGAGCTATGGGATTGTTGCATGGCCAGATTAAAAAGCAAGCAAGGTCATGGAGAGGTAGCTCAGTGGTTAAGAGTACTGACCCAGATTTGATTCCCAGCACCTACATGGTGGCTCACAAATATCTGTAGCTCCAATCTTGGGAGATGCAATGGCCCCTCTTGTCTCAGTGGTAGGTACTACATTGACATGGTATACAGATACATGCAAGCAAAACACCCATACACATAAAATAAAAGAATAAAAGAAAAAAATTGAAAGGCAAGCAAGAAAAAAAGGAAATTAAACAGGCTTTAAGCTAGTGTAGTCATACTGTGAGATATTTTATAACTGTACCAATAGTTCAAGCTAAGTATGGACACATTGAGTTGGTACCCATTGCAGGAGTGTGATTTATTTCTTCTTAGTGAGGCTCTGGAAAGCTCAGCACTGACCTGTTTTTATTATTTATATTGGTTCCCTTGATGATAGACAAACAGGCCTAACCTGGGGCCAACAGTACCAGCAGGAAATTTAGGTCACGGATAGTTGCATTTTAAAAACTCCAGTTCTTAGGCTGCTCCATCATGGTAACAGATTGATGATAACAGGACTCAGAGCTCGTAAATCATTAAAGGTGGCCAGATAGAGACAAATGGCTGGCGGTGTTGTTGACCGCACACTTCCCAACTCCCTGTAGTGTTCTGTGGTGCTCTCAGAAGTCACTTGCCCCTCATTTCATGCAACTTAAGGCCCTACTGGCCTGTTTACAGAAAACAGCCACTTAATCGGACAGCTCTGTCTGAAGCGCAGCATCACATCATTTCCCAAGAGATGGAGAAAACATTACAAAAACTCGTCTCCCCACCCCCTCCAACATCTGTGTGTTTTAAGCTGAATAGCCATTGAAGTTGTTCTTTCCATCTTTTCCCCAAATCAGTGCCTTTCCCTGTCCCCTTAGCCAAAGGGACGAGTATCCCAGTGAGGTTACCTGATGAAACCTGTAAACGGTTTATGCTTCCCTGCTCTTGCTTTGGATAAATGCTAATTTGTAACAAGAGCTCTAAGTGGATGGCTCTGTTCCTCCCAGGGTGCAGGAAGTATGGCCGGGTGTAATGGCATTTTAAAAACGTATTGAGGGAAAATATAATATTGAAATGTACAGCTTGATGAATTTTTACTAAGCAAAGACAGCTGTGTAATCACTACCCAGATTGGCCTGAAAGATTATCAGCAGTCCTAGAAGGCCTGCCTTCTCTCCCTGACCCCCCTTCTTATCATGGGGAAGGGACTGCTAAAAGCAGATTATTTTTCCATGGTTTCTATAATTTACATAAAGGGGATTATACAATGTTATTTTTTTGACTTTTTATGCAATGTTATATTTTAAGATTTATCATATGGATGATTCTTTCTCACTGCTCTGTTGAAACAGACTATCTTGGATTTTCCTTGGGGGTATATTTTGGGATGAGTTGTTTTATTTTTTGAAACAGGATCTCACTATGTCTCTCTGGCTGCCCTAGAACTCTATATAGACCTGGGTAACCTCAAACTTACAGAGACCTTTCTGCATCTGCCTCCTGGACAGCGTGGGGAATTAAAGGTGTAGGTCACTATGCTCAGCTCTGGGCATTTTTAATAGAAGAGAAAGTTTGTGGAATTTATCTTTAAAGTCATGGAGACAGCACTATTTCTCAGTCCCTCAGAGTCATCCATTCTGCAGGCCCAGAAAGCCAATTAGTTCCAAATCTCCTAAATAGAGATTAAATGTAGCAAACACGCATGCTATGAGATCACCAGTCTTCACTCTGTTGTATCTCCTGTGTACTGCAGTTGCTTTTTTTTTTGTTAGTTTTGTAGTCCTGGACTTAAACGTCTCCCTCTCTAAGCATCCTTTTCTGTCTGCCATTTCCTCAGAACCACCTCTTTCTATGATCTGTTGAGTAAACATCTCAAAATAATTCCGAAGCCTTTTCCATCTATCAGCCCATCAGCACACTGGACTAGCGAGAATGTCACAGTGTTTCCCAGTCTGGTGGCAACAACGCTCTTGCTTTGGCTCAAGCCTTAGTGTTTTTCATTTGCATTCTTGAATTTTTCCCCATCTTCCCGCTTCTACCCATCTCTCCATGCTCTGTTCTCATTACTACACCCTGAGTGATATTCTTGAAAACAGATCAGATCACAGCAATTCTCTACTCAAGATCTCTGGGAATTCTATCTCAGAAGAAAAACAAAAGTTCCAGCAACTTGCTGGCTGAGCAGTCCTGAGGGTCTGCTCTTTCTGCCTCGCCCCTCACTGGTCTTCCTTTCCCCTGCCTGAGAGCACTGAGCCTGTCCAGACAACTTCTGCCTCGCTGGTATGACTCTCATCCTGCTACTTCCCATCTCAGGGCCATGCCACAGTTCCAGTCTACCACATTTAAATTGATTACTTTTAGAGACTGTTGCTATCCTATTTTCTGACTTCAGAATTCAGTTCCTTTCTGTACATATCTCTTCAGTGCATTGCATTCTTTTTTACTTAGAGGTAAACATCCAGTGGACACTATGCATTTATTCATCCATTTATTTATTTCATTTTATTTATTCATTATGATGCGTATGAGAGATACAGAGAAAGAGCAAGAAAGACAGAGAGGAACAAAAGAGAGAGGGGGAGGAAGGGAAGAGTGATGGAGAGAGAGAGAGAAAGAGAGAGAGAGAGAGAGAGAGAGAGAGAGAGAGAGAGAGAGAGAGAATGTAACATGGCATACTTGCAGAAAACAGAGCACACCTTGTAGGAATCAGTTCTCTCCTTTTACCACGTGGGTTCAAGGGATCAATCTTGGGCCATCAGGCTTGGCAGCAAGTGCCTTCACATACTGAGTCATCTAGCTAACTTGACACATAGAATACTGTGCTGTTTGTACGGCACATACTGTATGCTGCAGTGGGATAGAACTCGAGACCAGTTCTGTCTTATGTCTGAGGTACTTTTGTATGACACTCTCTGCCTGCAGCTGGAGCTGGGGGAGAGGTAAGCATGGCAGAGCCACAGTCTGGCTTAATGCTTGTGGCAGGAACTACCTTGATTAAGGTTTTATAGCTAGTCGTGTACCAAAGGACTGTAAGGAGCTATAGGTCAGCCTATCACCTCTGGTGGGTTACAGTCATCTGCTGCTACTTTTATGTTTATGGTTTATCTATTATCTCATGAGTTGGACTCCTTTGACTATTTGTTTTAGCTGACATCATTGGTACCATGTTCCCTATCCCAAGGGTTTAGATTCACCTTTTCCGCAAACTTTGCTCTCTCCTGACCAGGAAGCACTGGAGAAGAAATATGTGCTAGATAACTGTGGGTCAGTTCATGGCTGGGGGAGGGCCCAGTCAATAAAGTGCTTGCTGCACAAGCATGAGGATTTGAATTAGGATCCTCATGACTCATGTAAAAAGCTGGCCATTCTTGTAATTCCACTACTGGTGAGGCAGAATCAGAAGCATCCCTAGAGATTTGCTAGTCAGCCAGTCTGGCCAATTAGCAACCTCCAAGTTAAGTGAGACACCCTATTCAAAAAAGAAGAAGAATAAGAAAGAGGGGGAGGAGGAGGAGTTGGAGGAGGAGGAGGAAGAGGAGGAGGAGGAGGAGGAAGAGGAGGAGGAGGAGGAGGAGGAGGAGGAGAAAGAGGAAGAAAGAACAGGGAGTGAGTGTGGAAGACAATGTCCACTTGTTGCCTCCAAGCACACATGCACCAGCACACTAGCTTGTTTATTTGCCACCTGACATTCTAGAAAAGTAACCTTCTCAACTCGAATTGCTTCTGAAATAGTAGTACATATGCTGTAGAGCAATTGGGAGGAGTAAGATAGTCTGTAACTATATGCTTAGTAGTTTATGGTTTATTTTCTTCCTCTTAGAAGGGAATTGGAGATGGGTAATGAAATTCTAGGTAAAAGGACCTAAGAAGATATAATAGCTTCTCTAGGATCAAAACCTGAGCACATTTAACTCAAAACCAGAAGTTAGAGAAGACAATTTTTGAATGGAGTCTTGAAATGGAGGAAGGAAAGGGAAAGTACATTCTATACAGAAAGAAACACATGTGTAAACACGGGGACAAAGGGAAATGGTGCAGAAGGCTTAGTTAGCCACAGTGTGTGGGAAGAGAATTATGATGGATGGGACTAAGCAGTTAATAGGCCAAGGAGGTAAAAGGATGCCAGCCATTAACTAAGTCCAAGTAAGTTTAAGAGGATTCATTCATTCATTCATACTAAAATGAGTCTGAGCATAGCCAGAAGTAATAACAGTTGCAACACAGGCAGTGGCTGAAGTATAGAGAAGATAGGGTGCGTATGCAGGATTATCAGGGCTTCATGACTAATTTGGAGGACTCCAAGACTGGAGTCAGCTGGGTAGAGGATGACAGCATACAACCTTGTAGATCCAGAGGAGGGTTGAGGGCATGTTTAACTTAAATGGTAACCAGATAGCAGAGAAGAGAATACTTGAGTAGGATCTTGAGACTAAACGGAAAAAAGGGAAAAGTGCATTCTATACAAAGAGATAGCCATGTGCAAATGCACAGGGACAAATAGAAATGGCTCAGAAGGTTCAACCACAGTCTGTAAGGACAAGACTTTAGCTGTAGTTCTATTGAGTTTATTTGCTAGCTGTATGTCGGAATGGAGAAGTCCAGTAGGTTGTTGGTGGGTTTGGAGCAAGGAAAGAAATTTGAGTAGAGCTGATGAATGCAGACACTGGTTTGGAGAGAACGTTAGAAGAGAACCCTTGAAGAAGGAATGTCTTGACAGCTCCTCCAGATGTATATGGATGTAATTTTTGATACCATATTTACACTTTGCAAGTACTGATTTCTTAAAGTCGTAATATAGAATTAGAAATCATATCAATGAGCTCTTTGTAGGTTTTCCTTTTTCTTTTTCTTTTTTTTTTTTTTTTTTTACATTAAAAATTTTGGCCTATATTTTGGATGAACTTCCCCCCCCCCCATGCCTGATTTTTGGAGCTTTGATTCACTAAAAGTTACAAACTTTACAAATTTTCATAAATTTTATTGCACAGTTTTGAAAAAACGAATTCACATTTTGATGTTACTATTGGTCCTATTAGAAAAATCTGTAAGAATAGAGAATCTGGCAATCGCAGAGAAACGTTTTCCAAAACTTGAAGTTTTGCTTTGAAGCCAAGATTTTATCAGTTGTTTTCCTGGATGAGCCAAGCTCATTTTGTTGTTACTGTTGTTGTTTTTCCCCTTGATACAAGGTCTTGCTGTATAGCCCAGGCTGGACTGGTGCTTGCTGTGTATTCTGGGCTGGTATTAGATTGGATTTCTCCTCCCTCAACATCTTGGGTACTGAAATGATAGGCAGCTGCCACCATATCCAGCACTTCACTTGATTATTTGTTGCCAAATGCCCACCCTTAATAATTGCCATTTCTTTGTCATTATTTCAAGGATCAATGACATTACACAAGACCAGCAATTAGTTCAGATTCCTCTTCATCATTTGCCAAGAGACCAGCAATTAGTTCAGATTCCCCTTCATCATTTGCCAAGAGCTTCTAGAGAGAAGTCAGTGTACAGAAGATGGACTGGCGTACACATCATTTTCATTTTGGCATATACAGTATTAAAAATATGGCTGAAGTCTCTCTTTTTCCTTCTTCTTACCCTCACTTCCTGCTTGAGTCTCTCTAGAGCTGAAATTGCTGACACTTGTTACCCAGTCCAATGTCATCAAGGCAATCCTTGATGTGAAACTGTGTTTGTTCTTGTTTTCAGAGCTAGAGATAAAACTTGAAAAGAGTTCCTCCACAGAGCTGCACACCTTGCCCTTTCTTTTGTTTTTAATCCCAACTCTCAGTGCACAACCTGATGGCAAACAGCATGGAGATGGTCTTGGTCACTGTTCTGTGGCTGTGAAGAGACTCCATGACCAAGGCAACGCTTGGGAAAGAAAGCATTTAATTGGCTTGCTTACAGCTTCAGAGGATTAGTCTGTTACCATCATGGGAGGAGCAACATGGTGCAGAGAGCTATAATGTGATCCAGAGGCAGCAGGCAAAGAGAGAAAGGACTCATATGAGATTTTGAAACATAAAAGCCCATCTCCTAGTGATACACTTCCTCCAAAAGGGCCACACCTTGTAATCCTTCTCATGCAGTTCACCAACTGGGGAGTAAGGATGCAAATACATGAACTTATGGGGTCAGTCTCACTCCTGAGGGATCTGTCTGTCTTTACAACAAAACCTGTTAAGTATACTGGCAGTTAAATTCCAGCATGAGTTTTGGAGAGGACAAACAATACATGTTTGTTATTTTATAATTCTGTAGACCTTACTGAATTAGCATTAAATGTTATCAGGGATGTCTTCTTCTCCAGAGATTGTAGAGAAGGATTTGTTTCCTTGTCCTTTCTGTTTCCATGGCCTCTGTATTCATTGGTTTGTGCTTTCTCACTTCAATCTTCAGGGGCAGGACCATTGCATCTCTGCATCATCTCATAGATAGGCATAGCTAGGGAAAGTCCTCAGCCTTAACAACTCCTGTGATTAGGTTGGTCCTACTCAAATAATGTAGGATCATTGCCTCATCTCAAGATCTGCACTGTTAGAGCTTGACCTTACAATGCCCTCCATTGTACAATCTTTTGTCTTTCACGAGACCTCAGCTGTGGACAGCGGTTTTCAACTGTGGGGTCATGACCCCTCAGGGGGTCAAATATCAGATACCCTGCATATCAGATTAAAACAGTAGCAAAATTACAGTTATGAAGTAAAAACAGAAATAATTTTATGGTTGGGGGTTCTCTACAATATGACAAACTATATTAACAAGTCACAGAAGGTTGAGAGCCATTGCTTTAGGAGATAGAGCCTGTTTTCTGAAGTCACTAGGTGTGGACCCCTGAAGGTAATAACTACCATGGGTTCTCACTTGCCTTGTGGCTTCCTGTCTGCTGAATGTGACTAGCCTGTAGCACAAGTTTCCACTGTCACACCTTCTCCAATGTGATAAACCACAAGCTAGAAGGAATGTTTACAACCTTGAGTTGCTTTTGTCACAACAACACACAAAGTGGTTAGTATGGAAAACTTGTACCAGGAAAGCAGATTGCTGATGGGATAAACTTGATTGTGTGGTTCTAGTTAGGCCTTTGACCTGGCTTTCAGGGCAAGTATGGCATGGTTTGGAGGTATGGGAGTTACAGAAGCTTTGAGAGTAGTATAACTTTTATGTTTTCCTTTTGTTAAGATGCGTGTGTGTGTGTGTGTGTGTGTGTGTGTGTGTGTGTGTGTGTAAGAGAGAGGGGGAGAATTTGTGTGTGTGTGTGTGTGTGTGTGTGTGTGTAAGAGAGAGGGGGAGAATTTTGTGTGTGTGTGTGTGTGTGTGTGTGTAAGAGAGAGGGGGAGAATTGTGTGTGTGTGTGTGTGTGTGTGTGTATGTGTGTGTGTGTGTGATTGTGAGCCATCTGATAAGGGAGCTGGAAACCAAAGTTAGGTTTTCTGAAAGAACAGCATGTGCTCTTAAACCACAGATAGTCTCTCCAGCCCCTGGGATCTTTTCTTAAGGGCTATTCTGAAGGGTGCCCAGAAGACCAGACTACCAATAAAAATGCAGAGTGTAAGGACTGCTCACAAGGTTTCAGGTGGAAATGAAGACCCTGTTGGTAATTTGGCTCGAAGCTCTGACACCTTCTGGCAAATAATATGCCTACATTTTGCCCATGTCCTGAAAACTTGAATAAAACCATATTGAAAAATAATGGACTATTTGGCAGATAAAATTCTCAAAATATAATATTCATGCTATGGCATGGTTATTGTTTCCTACTTTTTGCCTGGCTTATAGGAGTCCAAACAAAGCAAAAGCAGAACAGAAAGCTTTGAAACACAAGGACCCAGCACGCAGAGGAACATTGTAACCCTCCTACAGCTGAGGGCTGATTATGTCAGACCCTGCCTTGCCACATATAGCCACGCCTCTCTGCCCACCTCCTGCTAATAGCCATTCCTCTCTACAAGTTTCTGTTATGCTGGAAGTCCTGCCTACAGAGACTGAAGATGAAGCTGCTGATTGGGCCAAGTTTCTGACGGACTTGGGGGAGGGGTTTTGCTTTACCTACCTACCTGCTTGTAACAAGGAGAATTGATTAATGATGGTGGACTGAAAGCACACCATGTGTTGGTCTCATTTTTTCAAACCCCTTCCCACATTTCCAGTACCCTTAATTTTTTGAGGCCCTGACTCCCATTCCAGAAAACCCATTCATATGTGTGGCCTCAGGCAGCTACAGAACATAAAGATAATTACAGTTGTATGCAGGGTGGCACCGGCGATGCAGCTGTACCTGTGAGGTAACTATGAGGCCTTAGTCCATTGCAGAGAAGTTCACACTTTACACTAGAGAGTAGGAAATGTTTCTTTTCTTTTCTTTTCTCTCTCTCTCTCTCTCTCTCTCTCTCTCTCTCTCTCTCTCTCTCTCTTGAGACAGAGTTTCTCTGTGTAGCCCTGGCTTTTGGTTTTTCGAGACAGGGTTTCTCTGTATAACCCTGGGTGTCCTGGAACTCACTCTGTAGACCAGGCTGGCCTCGAACTCAGAAATCCACCTGCCTCTGCCTCCCAAGTGCTGGGATTAAAGGCGTGTGCCACCACCACCCAGCAGGAAATGTTTCTTAAAGGCAAGACCTCACAGATTGAAAGCCCAGGCTGCTGAGTGCTCGAGCATCTGGACCCTGGAAACTGTTTCTTTGTGAAGCCCTTTTCCTTTGGGAACCAGACAGAAAAATTCACATTTGCCTCTGAAAGTCCCCATGGGACTCATGCTTCAGATCTAGGTCTTCAGCTTAGGAGACCTACCCTGAAGACAGTGGAGGTGTGGGGAGGTGAAGTCTCCTTAGCAGAGACAGCTCACGAAGAACGGGTTTTACTGGCCTGGGTTCTGGCCTGAGCTCCTCCTGTCTGCCACAGTGTGAACAGCCTTTGCCTCAGGCTGCTGCCAGGGATTGAGCTGAGTTGTTCCTGCTGTCTTGCTTTCTCAAACGTTGAAATCTTTCTGCAACTGTAAGCTGAAATAATAAACTGTCCTCTTTTGTGCTGTTTCTAGAAGACGTGTGATTTCAGTGATGAAAGTGTGTCATAGTCTCCATCACATCTGGAAAGCCTCTGCAGCACATGGGTAATGGCCACAGATTGCGGGAAGTGGGACTTTATTCTGCCTCTCCTACCCTCTTGGTAGATGTACACAGAGCACTTACTGAAGGGAGGATCCTACCTAGAATTCATTTCTTAGAGCTTTGCTCCTCCCTCATGGTGGATGCTGGCTCGCTCTCTCTCCTTTTTTTTTTTTTTTTTTGGAGACAGGGTTTCTCTGTGTATCCCTGGCTGGCTGTCCTGGAACTCACTCTGTAGACCAGGCTGGCCTTGAACTTGGCCCTCTGCCTCTGCCTCTGCCTCTGCCTTCCACGTGCTGGGATTAAAGGCATGGGCCACCACTGCCCCAACCGATGCTGGCTCTTTAAAGCCCAGATGGCATGTGCCTGTATCAGGATTTGGGTGTTTCCAATGCAAATGACAACATCTTATAAGAACTTTCCTGCTGGGCATGCCTTTAATGCCAGCACATGAGAGGCAGAGGCAGGTGGATTTCTGAGTTCGAGGCCAGCCTGGTCTACAGAGTGAGTTCCAGAACAGCCAAGGCTATACAGAGAAACGCTATCTGAACTTTCCTAAGACATGGCTGTTCATTCCTCCTCTCACTTACCTCAGAGCCCCTTGTATCCTGGGTCTTGCTTTGTTCTTTGTTTTGTAAAATTATTTTTTACAATTAATTAAATGATGTCCTTATTTAGAATATGTATCTATTTGTATATGTGCTGATACTTGGGTGTATCAATAAGTTATTTTACAGTTTTGCACTCTGCCTGGGGTGTACAAAAGGAAACAAATTCCTTTAAAAATTATTTGAAATAAGAGATTGGTTTTAATTATGACAGGGACCATGTGAAGCCAGAGCGTTTGGGCACTTTCTTTCTTCCTTCCTTCCTTCCTTCCTTCTTTCCTTCCTTCCTTTCTTTCTTTTTTTTTTTAGATTTATTTATTATTATATCTAAGCACACTGCATCTGTCTTCAGACACACCAGAAGAGGGCGTCAGATCTCATTAGAGATGGTTGTGAGCCACCATGTGGTTGCTGGGATTTGAACTCAGGGCCTTCGGAAGAGCAATCAGTGCTCTTAACCACTGAGCCATCTCTCCAGCCCCGTTTGGGCACTTTTCAAAGACTCCCATTGCCACATCTGTCTAACCTGCACACGCGCGTGGGCTGACAGGATTGCTGTGAAGACTTCTCTGCTAGTGGACTGGGGTTTGTTGACTGTTTGCAGGTTCTGCTCCTGGATGAGTAGGTGGGGCCAGCCGGGACCAGCCTGCTGCCATATGGAATATGGTCTTCATGCCAGAACAGAGACCGACTCTTGATTTCACAGCTTTTCTAAGGACAACATACCTTTTCAAGAGGGCCTTTGTATGGAGTCGCTGGGGACTGATTCAAGAATAACAAGAGCCCAGACTGCAGAAATAACAAAATGCGTTGTCACCCTAGACACAGCTCAGGTCCTCTACCTCCTATTAGAAGATCTACTTGTGTAAAGAGGAAACTTAATCCCAGTTACTTACAAAGAAACCCTCTTCAGCCGTGGTTGGCAGTGCTTGTCTCTTCAATAGCAGCATTTAGTAACATTTGATTTTCTTTGGCCTTTCACTGACTGTTGCAGTAAAGCCTGTGATTGAGTTTTACCTTCAATGTCTGTAGGCTGCCCCTCCCTCCTCTGCGATTGCCAAAGAGGTGTTCCTAAAATACATGCTATTCCCATACCAGCTTTCTTAACTAGTCCTCCAAGAAAGGAGAGCATAGGGCCCTGAGTGGTGGAAATGGAATCGAAGGTTATATGACAGGTGCTGCTGTGTGACAAGAACAACCTGGTGAAGTATCCTAAGTGCTGCTAAATGTGTTCTGCAAAATTAGCCCTCAGAAAAAGGAATTACCTTGCATTTGAGTCTATATGAAGACTATCCTATTATGGGGTGACTTCATTTTTAAAGCAGACTTGTTGAAGTGCTCTGAGAAGTGGTTATGCCAGTATAAATACAGTGTAATACATAAATGTGTGACTATGTAATGGGGCTACCTAATATTCAGGCATTTTTATTTCATAAATGGGGAACTTGAGATTTGGAATGTTAGTTTCTCTAAGATCATACAGCTTGTGGCACAGATCCTATCAAATACCACCTTGTACACACAAACACATACACACACACACAGACACACAGACACAGACACACACACACATATACACACCCACACCCTTTAAAAAAAAGACTTCAGTCTGGGGGGTCTCTGATCCTGTCTTTCTTTTCATGAGGAGAAGCAGGCATCAGAAAAAAACCAACAGTCCAGAAGAAATGTCTCAGTGGTTAGAAGTGCTGGCTGCTCTTCTGGAAGAGTTCTGTACCTAGCACCTACATCAGGTGGCTCCCAGTTACCTTTAACTCCAGCTTCAGGGAATTCACCACCAGGTTCTAGGGATTGATCTTGGGTCCTTGTGTTTGCAAGGCAAGCACTTTATTGACTGAGCCATCCCTCCAGCCCTAGTTCAATCACATCTTCTTCAATTTGAACTGATGGATATTTCTTGTGTACTTTAGGTTATATGAAAATACTACTTTATGTTGTTTTTAAAATTATTCCATCTGTGATCAACTGGAAAGTCTTACAGTTGGCTCTTGAGTCCTTTTGACATATTTCTCTTCTTCCTCCCCTCCCTCCACCTCCTTCTTCTCTCCTCTCCCCCCCCTCTCTCCCCCCTTCTCCCTCCCCCCCCCCCCCTCCCCCCCCCTCCCTCTTCCCCTTCCCTTCCTCCCTCCCTCCTTCTTCCCCTTCCCTTCCCCCTCTCCCTCCTTCTTCCCCTTCCCTTCTCCCTCTCCCTCCCTCTTCCCCTTCCCCTCTTCCATCTCCTTTCTTTGTACCCTTTCCCCCTTCTCTTCCTTCTTGCCCTCTCCTTCACCCTCTTCTTCCTCCTCTCCCCTCTCCTTTCCTCCTTTCCCTCTTCTTCCTTCTCCCCCTCCTCTTCTTCTTCCTTGCATGTCTTTATTTTTAGGCACTATAAGATTTTCCAGTCCTCCTGTATTTTTCCTTCTTTATCCTAGGTATCA
>JADRCD010204166.1:35842-46658 GCA_019843815.1 Montemys delectorum | reverse complement strand
AGAGAGAGAGAGAGAGAGAGAGAGAGAGAGGCGGGGGAGAGACAGACAGACAGACACAGACACAGAAACACAGAGAGAAATTTTCAAGTTTTCCAGACTTTTCATTCTGTTGGCCTCTTGAACACTAACTCTCAGATCCTGGTCATTCTCTGTCCAAGCCTTTCCTTGTCAGTTCAACAAACAGTTCATCCTTAAAGTTCTGATCATACTTTTCCCAACTAGTTTCCTCCAGCAGATACTATGGAAAAATTCCAACAGATTGTTTCTGATCCTTAGCATTGTGTTTTCAAATTGATTGTATAGAGGGGGGTTGCTGTTTTTATGAAGGGGCGTGGCAAAGCAATAGGTTCTGCGTGGTGTGGGGACAGGGAGTAAGTAAGGCAGGTTCATTTCTATAATAAAAGCAGAAAGAAGTAATAAAATGCACTAGATAGGTAAGTATGGTATTAAACCCACGAAACTGAGGCAAGAGGAGAGCAACTTTGAGAACAATCTAGGCTACATCGAGAAATGCATTTAAAATGGGAGGAGGTGCACTAGAGTCATAATGGAAAGACTTTGCTAAAAATACAGACCATTTGATGAGACAGTCCTCCTATCCCTGTTCTTCTGGGCCAATGAGAAACCTGGAGATCCATACTTTATGTGGCTGTAGATACCCATTTCTGGTGCCTTTTATCATTGGTTTGTTCAACCTTCCTGTTACCAGCAAATCGGCTGGTGTCATTTTGAAACTCTACCTGAGTAGAAATTGTGGGCAGGCAAGGGGAAGTGCTTCCAGTATGGTCTTTGGCTCCATTTACATCTCTTGGCATTGCACAGCCCCAGCAGACAGGCAGAGGCAGCAGCGGGATGTACTTAAATAACTCCTATACAGGACTAAGTAGTCGAACTCTTAGCTATACAAGTGTTCCTTCTCTTATGTGGTCAGGGTGCCGTGGCCTTTAGCAGTAACTACCCTGTAGCTTCCAGGAGGTTCTAGGGAATTCCTTAGGTCTTGAACAGCGGCTGGTGTTATGGCTTTTGGGCCTGAGGCTTTGACACTCGTCTGGAAATCTGTTAGTGACACAATTTTCCTTCCCTGGCACTTTACAGTCGTCTATCTTTCATCCTTCGCTCCCAGCCTCTTTCTAGTTCCACCATCCCACTTGGTCCTTCCCTGGATGTTCTCCCCTACTTACTGCTTCTTGCTGCTATGGCTTTAGTCACAGATGCTTTTAAGAGGGCAGCTACTGGTGCTCTCCCACTGCTGCTGTTGCTTGCACGGTTATCGGGTGCCAGTCTTGGGGCTCTGCCTTGTTTGCACAGGTTTTGCAGCCAGTCTCTCTGATGCTTCTGCAGCCTACCCTACCAGCTACTTGGCTTCACCTCCTCTTAATCATCTAATAAGTGCTGCATCTTCACTGCATCCCTACTCTGCCCCCATGGCTGCTATGGCTCCCATCTGCTTGGCTGCTGCTGTCTCCATTCTGCTGCTTCTGTTGTCTCTGCTGATCCTTTCTTCATGATACTGTTTCAGCCCGCTCCACTAAAGTTAGACTAGAAAAGACCACTCTAGAGGAGTCTTTTACTGGAGCTAATACTACAGTGCCAGAGGAAGCAAGAAGGTGTCTCCCAAGCAGCTTATTAAGTTGAAGAGTCTGCTCTGATAACCAGAGAAGGGACTAGTATCGTCACAGGAAAAGTACTATGCAAATGGAAGGGTATATTTGCACCAACCATGTGTTGTCCCTTTTCTACCAGTCACAAGCAGGGGAGGTGCTCTCCCTCTGGTGGTTCACTGAGGTTTGTGATAACAAAAATGTACAATTTAGATTGCTTGAAGTAGAAGTGTCTGTGTTTGCCACCGTAGACGTTAGGGCAAACAGCTGGAATGGGCATGCAGTTTCCCCGGACAGCCATAAAATGTTTCAAATGGCTGGTGCATTTGAACCAGGTGGTCTGACTAACAGCCTTGTTTCTCAAGGTAGACAGGGTAACAAGAAAGGGACGAAGAGTTGCCAGAGAATTACCCCATCTTTCAACATCTTTGTTTATGAATAGGAAAATGAATAGGAATGCTATAATAAAAACTTAGTGGATTTATCATTTATACTAATAGTGATTTTAGCAGTGTTTTGCAATACATGATACCTGCCCAACACACCAGGGAGAGGTGGGACTACACCTTGTCTCATTCCCAGAACTTAATTATAAGGTCTTGCTTTTTTGATGGGGTTGATGTGTATGTCTACCAACTGATTGGGAGATAAATTTCAAAGCAACTGTAGTTACATTAGTTTTGTTTTATTTTCAACATACCTACAAAACAGAGCTATTTATTTGAGAGTATATCAGGAAAACATAACAACTAAAAATAAAACTAAAAGCAGGAGCCTAAGAATATGGCTTAGTGAGTAAAGCACATATTGCATAAGTGAGGAGTTGTAAGGTTCTGAGTCCCAATCCCAAGAACCCATAAGTTTGGAGCAGTAGCACAGGTCTGCAGCCCCAGTGCTCCCACACCAAGACGGGAGGCAGAGACAGGAGAATCCACAGAAGCTTATGGGCTATCTGGCCAGGTATATGTGCCAACATGGCAGACGACTAGCACCTGAGGTTCTCCTTTTAAGTGTATGGTGTGGCACAGAGACATCTGGACTCACAAGATTTACACAAGAACATGTGCACATGTGTACATACACACACATACATGTACCATGCATACATACATGCATGCAGGTAAACACACACACATACAAACATGCATGCATGTGCACACAAATGTATTCTATACACTCAAAAATGTAAAGTTTAAGAAAATGTGAAAAGCAAGACAAAAATCTTCTGAGGATGCTCTGATTTTCGACTTCATAATCCATCAGTGGAAACTTGCAGATGTGTTATAAAGTTGTCTATATTTATTTCTTCCCAATTTGCAGAGTACAGCCTGTGATACTCTAATTATTTTACAGGGCACCATTATTGTGTAGAGGGATACTGTAAAGTCATACACAACATCTTTTCAAAGGAAACTTGGGAGGACAGAGAAAATAAAATGTAAGGTCAAAATCCATCAAGTACAACTAATTTTTTGTTTGGAGGGAAGAAAATGACAACTACTATTTTGGAGGAGTTCGGGGAACATTTACAATATTTTTTATATCAGATTTTTTTTTTTTAACTTGGATCCAAAGAGGAGGAAAGATAGTACAGTCTCAAAACCCCTTTACTAAAATTCTCTTCATTCGCCAAAGTTGGAGAAGAGTATGGTGGGATTATGGCTTAGCTGGAGTTTCCCCTCCCTTTATATTGCTTAGCTGATTTTAAGAATACCAAGGTCTCACCAGGTATTGGGAGAAATGTATTTAAGCAGCTGCCCTAAATTGGATTGGCTCGAATCTCTTCTTAACTAATCACTTGGAAAGTCTTCATAATTGTCCTAGGGAAAACAAATTAAATCCCTTTGTTCTTTTTGAAGATATGCAAGTCTTAGCTTATTCTAGAACTGGCCTTCAAAGGGTCTTCACTTTTCTTTTGTCGTAGACATCTTCTATAGGATATTTTATCCCAGCCCCCAAAATTCTGTGTGCACATGTACATGTGTATTTGCGCATGTGAAGATTAGAGGATAACTTTGGCTATGGGCCCTCAGGATGTCTTCCACCTTTTTCTAGTGACAGGGTATTCATTAGTCTGACACTTTGACAAGAAGGTTAAGGTGAGCTGGTGAGCCTTCAGGGATATACCTGTCTCTACTCACAATCTCACCATTTCTAGGATTATAGAACCATGTCACCATGCCCAGTTTTTAATGTTGACTCCAGGGATCTGAACTTGGGTCCTCATGTTCACAAGGCTCATATTACCAACTGGGCTACCTTCTTTGCCCAGATTAAGTTATTTTATGTTTAGGGACAAGTATTATCTTCTTTTCACGAATGAATAAACTCATGTTAAATAATTTGTCCAAAGCCCCAAAGATGGTATGTAGTGACAATTTTGGAATTTTGATTTCCTTAAAAAATACAGAAATATGATAAGAATATGTTTTTGTTTTAATCTCTGGTGTGAGATATGGGGATGCTTCTAATTGTCTACAGCAGCTGACTGTGATTTGCCTCATGATCTAGCAGGGGAATGATTTTGCCAGAGGCAGATGGCTTCTGTGACTGTTTGATGCTGGGAATTCTGGGGACTTTTCAGAGGGTATATAAATGATATGGCCCTGAGAGGTATGGTGGGTTGTTGGTTTCTTGCTGTTGGTTGTTGTTGGTCATGGTTTGTTAAGTAGTCATATACAAAGGAAAGAACAACAACAAGAAATTAAATATCCTGCTAACAAAGATCAAATGTGCTCCAAGTAACTTTGCACTGCTAATCAGCAGGGAGTAGCTTAACAATAACATCACCCCCTTTCTTTTCTATCTTTTTCTTTCCTATCTAGTGTTAAGGGGTTGAAAGGGTATAAGAGAATGGATGAGACAAGAACCCTCAAAGTAGCAAAGACAAGGTATAGTGGAGGTGGCAGAGAACTGTTCACAGGAAGTGAAGTTCTGTAGGAGGTGAAGAGTATCAACCATTCTGGCAGGAAAGACATTCTATGAATCAGATCTGGAAGTGTATGAGTGGGGGAACCTAAGACAGAAAACTTGGATCCTGAAACATTTGCTAAAGTCTATGAGCCATGTGACCCCAGATGAATCATTTTACATATCTGAGTTTTAGTTCTCTACTTCATGTATGTTTTGGGAGGAAGGAGGCTTAAGTGGTATGTGTGTGAAGAAATTATTGCACAGGGGATGGAAAGATGACTCAGCAGTTAAGAGCACTGGTTGTTCTTCCAGAGGACCTGGCTTTGATTCCCAGCTCCCACATGTGGTCCACAACTCTCTGTAACCCCAGTTTTACATGATGCCAGACATGAACACAGAGATACATGCATGGAAAACACCCATACACATAAAGTAATGATAAAATACATTTTTTCCCAAAGAAAAGTACTGCAAAGTACATCTAGGATATAGGAGAGAGTCCCATATTAAATTGCATTTAACAGCAGCATCATAGTTAAACTAGCTTTCTCATCTGGAACTGTACCATCAGCACTAGCATCTACTTCATTTACTTGGGATTTATGGAGGTCATAAAACAACAAATGTAAAAATGATTTGTACCAAACATAAAACGAACAAGCAACACTTTTGTCAGCACTCAAGAGTGTTGGATTTCCCTTAAGCCTGGGATAAACTCAATGTTGAGCTCACCATGTCCCAGTGGATGGTTCTAAACCCTTGGTCAAACAAGAGGGTCCTGGTTAAAAAAAAAATCAATGGATAACAAAACAAAACAATAAGCCACAATTGTGACAGGAATCCTGTCAGGGCAGAGGGCAGATGACAGAAATGGAAGAAGAGGGTAGAGGTGAGAGTAGACAATGCATTGTAACATCTAAAACTGTCAAAGAGCAGATTTAATCAATACAAAATGGAAGACCATACACAAATACCACTTTAAACTATATAATTCAGTGACATTGCTAACATAATGATGTCAAAAATACAATTGTTAACTTTGTCATTTCTCAAACATTGTATTGCCCCAATGGAAAACTGTACATGTTAAGTAATAATGCTCCTCCTTGCCAGGCAGTGATGGCACACGCCTTTAATCCTAGCACTTGGGAGGCAGAGGCAGGTGGATTTCTGAGTTCGAGGCCAGCCTGGTCTACAGAGTGAGTTCCAGGACAGCCAGGGCTACACAGAGAAACTCTGTCTAGAAAAACTAAAAAGAGTCTAAATAATAATAATAATAATAATAATAATAATAATAATAATAATAGTGCTCCTCCTTGCTCTTTTCTGCCCCTAGTAAGTTCTAATGTACTTCCTTCTAAGAATTTGCTCATTATAGATATTTTAGATAAATAGACTCATATACCAACATTAATAATGACAAAATCTGGAGTAGTTAAAATAAAAACGATTTACAGAGGTAATAAGGTTAACACACAGCCCTTGTGATGCCTTTCTTGTTGCTTTCTAGCTACTACTAAGTCTTGCCATCAGCACTACAGGAAGGAACTTCAAGTGAGAAGCTGACATGCCAATTTCTCTCTGAGCCATTAGGTTTGTGTTTATAAAGGCCTTCAATATACTGGTCATTCAGGTCATCAATGATTTCATGTCAATGAAATTTCCTCATGGTGTTTTCCACCAAGACCCAAGACAGATGCAGTGGCTGGGTGTGGTGCATGCCTTTAATCCCAGCACCCTCAGGGAGCAGAGACAGGTGAACCTCTATAAGTTTAGAGCCAGCCTGGTCTACAAAGTGAAACCTTGTCTTTAAAAAAAAAATCCAGTATTCATCAGAGATTTACTCTTCTCTTCTATATAAGGCAAGATTCTATAAATAAAGAGAGATATAGTAGTAAAGGTCTATAAATTCTCTTTTTATCCAAAGAAGATGGGAAGGTGGTAAAGAGTTTACAAACTGCCATATGTCACTCTTGCCAAGGTGAGAAAAGAAAAGTATCTGTGACAGACCAGAGTATCAAAACTGGCTTTTGCTGGTGGAAATCAAGAGGCACCTTCAGCCAGGCAGTGGTGGCGCACGCCTTTAATCCCAGCACTTGGAAGGCAGAGACAGACAGATTTCTGAGTTTGAGCCAGCCTGGTCTACAGAGTGAGTTCCAGGACAGCCAGAGCTACACAGAGAAACCCTGTCTGGAAAAACCAAAAAAAAAAGTCACCTTCATCCTGTAACCATGCAGAAAGCTCAGCTCTTAACTTACATGGTTCCTGCAAACAATGATTTCCAAATAGCTGTCATGGTAATGATAAAAATCACCAGAATCCTTTTAACCTGATGCTGTTGCCATGACCCTAGCTGATTGCGATGTTACTAGCAGTTTGTTTGCATCTATATCAAAGAAAAAAACCTGGACAAGGGAAAGAGATGGCCACCATCAGAAACACCATCCCTCCCCCTCCCCACTCTGTTGTGGACAGCTCTGGGGTTGCTTGTATTTTGATGCTAATTCTGCTCTCCTGGGAGAGTTTGCCAATGAGGAATGAGGCACTCACTGTGACTTCTTGTGAACCATTCCCGAATGAATAAAGGAGCCAATCACTGGGCAAATAGACAGGACTTCTGGATTGAATGGGGGAAGAGAGGAAGCAGGAGGGATAGAGGGTCCTTTTGGACAGGGAAAGCACAAGGACAAGATGTAACTACTGGTGTCTCCCAGTTTCAATGGCGGATCCGGCCAGATTCGCCTCCTGACGACTTAGATTTAATAAGGCTTACAAGATTAGAATTTTAGTTGTTGTGCCCAGTGATTGAGTTACCATTGTTTCTGAACTAAGTTTGTGTTTTGTTTGTGTTCACGTAGTGGCTCGTCTGGGTTCAAGAGAGAAAGATACAGGAGGCAAAGGTTTGCCTGATGTATACCACAAAGGCCATGGTGGATTTGAAGCGTGGGGCTGACATGGTAACGACCCACCAGTGGGAATTTATCGAGCTGGGTGGAGAGATTTTGGAGCTCTGAATCAGAGAATCTCCACGAGATAAGAAGTGGCCGGCAAGACCACTGGAGCAGAGAGTAGCAAGGTGTAGTGTGGGAACTTG
The DNA here is from genome assembly GCA_019843815.1 of Montemys delectorum. Taxonomy (NCBI): domain Eukaryota; kingdom Metazoa; phylum Chordata; class Mammalia; order Rodentia; family Muridae; genus Montemys; species Montemys delectorum. The sequence continues at coordinate 39,050 of JADRCD010204166.1, read as the reverse complement.
CTGTTCTTTTTGCTATTTCCCCCAACACTCCTCTCCACTCTTCATGTGTTCTGATGCACTTTTAGTGTCCTTAATTGTGTCCTAAAATGAAATTTCATGGATGTGGGAGAGTACAACAAATGCACCCTGAGTTACTAATGAGGTGACATTCACCCACTACCTAGTGGTATTCAAGAATATGAAAGGTCAGAACTTCTCAGGGCTCTATTTGGGAAAAATCTCTTCCACAAATCTCCTTTTTAACAATGATCCTGAAATATTTTTCTGTTCCCAAAATATATGAAATGGTAATACAAAGAATGTAATCTATACAAAGTTTAGGTAGAGATTTCTCAATATTCCCTTTCATGGTTAGATTTCAGGAATTGACTTGGGACATAAAAGACTTTTCATATATTAAAAAGAATCATCTTTACCAAGCAGGGTGTTGTTTCTCACCTTGTGCTGAGCAAAGTTATCGATGAAGATTTGTGGTGGGCACTGGCAGACAAGGCATGATGACCAAGGTTCAATGGTGTAGCCACATTCTCTGATGGGTTATTTCTCCAATAAGCAGCCTACTGTAGTAGATGGTTACACCACTCTGCAGCTGGCTCGAAGCAATTCTTTCTTTTAGTATATTAAGAACACCATTCAATTTTCTTTTGTCTATAATAATTTCTGATGAGAATGAGAATAATAAAGTTTTTCAAAGACGAAGAGTTTGTACTTTCTCTGGAATACTTTGAATAGTTTTCATTTCATGCATGATAATACAATGGATTTAAATGGGTTTTCTTTTTATGTTTTTTTTTATGATTATTACAGATATAAGACCTACCTACCTACCCTTCTTCCCTCCTGGTCACCCTTCCATACTCCTTCTTCCTCCCTCCCTCTCTCTCTTCCTCCCTCCCTCCCTCCCTCTCTCCCTGAAGATGGGATGAAGCCCTGGGCCTTGCACATGTCAACAAGGCAAGTCTCTACCTCTGAGCAAGAAAGCCAAGCCTTGTGGGTTTTTTTGGGGGGGGAGGGGTAAGGAGATTGTTTTGTTTTGTTTTTGTTTTGAGACATGGTTTCACCATGTAGCCCAGGCTAGCCTTAAACTTGCACTTCTCTTGCACTTGCACCCCGAGTGCTTGGAGTGCAGGCATCTGCCATTATGTCTAGCTTATAACATTTCTTATATCAGTAGTTTGATACCCTCACTCACGTTTCAGCCAGTATCTCTTCAAATGTTGATGGAAACTTGTTATCCCTTTTATTCTTATCAAAATGCAATCAATCACACACTTCAGAACTCTCGGTTCATATGCCTCTCAGATACTTGTCTTTATTTTTTATTTGTCTCTTCTTTCCATGATTCTGTCTATATATTTCTCTCTCATGCATGGTCACATTTATTTATTTATTCCCCACCACCTGTGTTTATTCTATCGTATATTATTTAATTCCAATTTTAGTGTTTTCATTTCTTGTACTGTCTTTGATTACTTAGTTGAGTCTAATTCTCATTTAAAAATTGCATCTCATCTAATGTCACAAGAACTAATATCATGTTACCAAATTAGATCCTGCTGTATGTCTTTTTTTAAAATCATCTTATCTTATATAATTACAGTATCAGGTTTTCTTGAAAGGCATTTTTCAAGAGAAAATGTAACAAGAACTTGAGTCTTTGAGTCATATTCTGTTTTTTAAGATAGGGTTTGGTTTTTATTATATCAGGAAACTATAACGGAGACAGATCCTGATAAAAATTTGGATCTGCTTATTTTAGAACTTGCCTTTGCTAATGAAATAAATTCATACCATCACTTAGAGATGATATGTCAACTACATTCATCAAGTAATAAGAAGCAGGCCTAGGGTGAAATGACAGAGCACATGGGAAGTGATGTCTAAAAATTTTGTACCACCTATGTCATATTTGTCTTTCCTTAGTATTGTTTTTGGTGACAACAGACAGCCTAGGGTATTTACCAGATGTTTACCTTTAATAACTCCTGAATTTTAAGGACTCCTGAACCTCTTTTTAGCCTTTCATCCTTCTTGCCTTGGCTCATGGGTCAGCAACAAATCCAGGAGGAGCCACAAAGCTCTGACGGACTGACCTGTCTGCCTATCAGATTTTTTGATATCTTTAAGAATCACTTTTTGTGCCAGGCAGTGGTGGTGCACATCTTTAATCCCAGCACTTGGGAGGCAGAGGCAGGTGGATTTCTAACTTTGAGGCCAGCCTGGTCTACAGAGTGAGTTTCAGAACAACCAAGGCTATACAGAGAAAACCTGTCTCAAAAAACAAACAAACAAAAATATCACTTTTTGCACAGCATTCCGTGCTTCCAAACAGATCTTTTAAACATAACCTAACCTTGAGAGTTATTCTGCACAAGGTGGCTTGTCTGATACACACTTGCCTGTCATAGCCCATTCTGTTCTTCCTGGGTTGGAACAAAAGCTAGAGACCCAGTTTCACATTTCCCTCAGGTTGAAAGAACTCTGTTGTCAACGGAATCTCGCTCATGGATGCACTGTCTCTTTTATTATTCATTTGAATGATTGTGCTCTTTAGAGTTTCTCCTTGAGCAGCATTGTCATGGCATACTGCCTACATCCTGGTGAAACCCAGCTCATAGCTCCATTCCAGAACAGTAATCCTGGCTTCAAATACATGCCCAAACCCTCCGTGGAAAACCCATTCAGCTGTCCACTCATGGGGTCTAGGTGGCCTACTACTAAAGCCCTTGCATTCCCTTGCTCCTTTTCAGTGTCATAACCTTCTTTATTCCTCCTCCCCTGCCTAAATTGATTATGATTGCTTGAGTAAAGATCTTACTCTAAATGACAGCGTTGATAAAGCCATCCTTTAGTCTTTCTTGAACTGACATAAATCATAATTTATATGCATGTTATACAGTGTAATTCACATTGTCTATCATTTTTAACACAACATACACTATTTTTATGTAAAGTTACTGCCATACTCTCCCACTAATACATTGAGACTGTCCAAGTTTAAGAGCACTGATTTCCTAGACTTCCTGGGATCCTACTAACACAGGGATGACAAATACCTGTCACCTTACACCTGTTGTCACCTCCCCCCAACTCCTGTTCCCTCTGACATTCACGATTTGTATCATTTCTTCCTTCCTTCCCTCCTTTCTTTCTTCCTTCCCCTCTCTCTCTCTCTCTCTCTCTCTCTCTCTCTCTCTCTCTCTCTCTC
>JADRCD010204166.1:17447-35832 GCA_019843815.1 Montemys delectorum | reverse complement strand
CTCTCTCTCTCTCTCTCTCTCTCTCTCTCTCTCTCTCTCTCTCTCTCTCTCTTTCTCTCTCTCTCTTTCTTTCTTTTTCTGGTGAAGACGAACAAAGCTTTGAAATCGAATTCAAAACCAGATATAAAGTTAAGCCCACCTGTCATCTCCCCATGAGTGTTCTCTACCCAAACAGCATGAATTGCATCAGCAGAGATACTTCCCCAAGGGAAATCTGACCACTTCTGGCATATGTTTAAGAACCCATGAGTATGGTTCGACTCTTATTTATAAAATAAGGGAAGGGTTTCTAGTCAAGCCTTGTACCTTTTACAGTAAATCCACTTCCAGTGGAATGTTTTACCCTTCTTTATCATGGGTGACCATGAACTGTATGGTCTCAAACAACCTGTTCTGCCCCACGCCTACCACTCAAAGGGCTTTCAGATCCCCCATTTGTGTTAGTACTTCTTTCCAGAACCCTAATCTCTGTTGACTCTGTCCCTTTAATCCCCATTTCTGTCTGTTTTTCAGACATCTTGCAATAGAATTCTATTTAGATCTATGCTACAGCTATACTTTTGTTCCCTATAGCATAGTACTTTCCATTCACGTGTTCCCAAATATTTACATAGATATCTCTCCGGGAGACCATTCCAGGTAATAACTATTTGCTAAGTTGGTGCCAATAGCCTAGCAGGTGTTCACTCACCTATATACTAAGAGAATAAGAAAGTGGGCCAGTTTCCCTTTCGAGTGAGAGTACTGTCACCCATTTCCTTTCTGCCATTAATTCAAGAAGTGCTTTTCTTTATTATTTATTCTGAGAGAGTCATAGACACCATCCAGGGCACAACTATGTGATTTCTTCCGAAGCATCACGCTGCATCCAAAATACCAAGAAGCGTGTAAGAAGCTTCCTTTAAGTCGATTCACACAAACATTTCAATCTGTCACGCTCCTTTCCATGGGTGAAAGACCTGAAAATGAAGTCTTTGGCTCTTGGAGAATTATGGTACAATTCTTGGCTCACCTTGATAAATATTGATCTTGTATAAATTACTCAGGAGAGGCGGACGATGGTTCTCTGGGCAGCACACACACCTCCCCCCTCCCCCTTTATGCAAAGACATAAATCATCCATGAATAGAGCCCCACATGCACTATGAATAAGTCCCTTGGATTCCAGGATGACTGATACTCAAGTATTTTTCTCATTTGAGGGCAGACCTAAATTTAAGCAAGCAATCAGACTACAGACTATGTGAAGTTACAATGCCCTTTTGTTCACAGTAAGGTGAGAGATGCATAATAGGTTTTCAAGGGTAAACATCGCATGTTTCAAAATAAACACCATTAAATGTGCCTGCACATTGGTGCCCTTAATAAAGCTGATGGCAGGCAGAAAACTCTTTAGAAACATCTCATGTCATGCTCATTCAATTTTAAGGTTTAGCTGCTGGTGGAAAGACTCTGTGTGTGTGTGTGTGTGTGTGTGTGTGTGTGTGTGTGTGTGTGTGTAATTGTGGCGAATTGGACTTCTTTGACTACAGTTGAATTGAGCCTTTGGTTTCACCTAGAAAGTTGTGAATAGCACAATGAAGGGTCTGTGTGTGGTGAGGAGTCATTAAGACGAAGGACCAGAGGGCAGCAAACATTGGTTTTCTGAGATTCTTGTGGTAAGATTAATAATGAGTGTTTAACCTCTGGGGACTTCATCACTGGAGAGACATGAAGGAAGATAAATAGACAAACTGACAAATAGCTCATGGTCTCTTGGCAGGGCCTGGAATTTGTCATCAAGGCTCACACAAAGGGTTGAAATGCTGAAACTTCTTGGGAAAAATAAAGGAATGTGATTTATGCTTTTAGGCACCTTTAGTGATGTGACTTTCCCACCTTCAATGCTTTTGTCTGCTGATTCCAACTTCTTTTTTTTTTTTTTAACATTCTGTGAATTTCTGTCAGCACAATTTAAATGGCATCTAACTCATCCCTGATACATCCAAGTCTTAGGAAATGATGGACAGGAAACTTTAGTAAGGACACACAGGCAATATACTCATGGGGAACTTCTTTAGAATTGTTTAGAGAGGAGATGCTGAAAACTCAGCCAAATATCCATAAAGAGAGACTGGCTAAACAAATCTGAAAACATTTCTCCAAGAGAGTAAAGTACAGGAGGTAAGTTGGCAGGCTGACACAGATGTGTTAGATGCAAAGTTGTCCAAATTTCATTGAGTTCAAGCAAGAGATGTAAAACAATTAAAACTGCCATATTGCGTGCCTATGTGCTGTTCTGTGCAGTGGTCGTGTCTTGAGAAACATAACCAGAGAATGTCTTCCATATCTTACATTAGGTATGGCCACGTTAGATTAAACTACAATAATGTATAAGGACTTGGTTTTCATGATTGAATTTTTTAATATAAAAATCTTACCTTGTCTGCAAGTGAACTCTAGATTTTTGAATCACGTTTGTTGAACACATTGCACATCACTGTGATACTATGGACACGATACTTAATTGCACTGAGCTGGCTGAAATCTGAATTCAACTTTAGCACTTTCTGGGGATTGGCATCACTTCTAATGGTGCATTTCTGCCTACAACATGGGAGAAGCAGTGTTAGAAGATTCTCAGGAGCTGTCAAATGAGATGCATTAACACACTCACTCTTGGTGTGCTCTTTTGTACATCTGTAACTGTTCATTCCCTGGCTGGCACTGCCGTCTTCACTCTTCACTCACCGGCTTAGGCAACTGTTGTGTTGGACATGTGCTAAGCTTTAAGGTTTCCATGTCGAGCAAGCAAATTTACCAATTAAGTCCAGAAATCCCACAAGTGATCAGACAGCTGCCAGACAATATAGTAAGAACTCCAAGAAGGAATTGGGAAATTAGCTCCAGGAAGTGATTCTCAACTCACTTCCTGAGACAATGAATGAGCTGTAGCTGGTGTAAGAAGGGAGAGAGGATTTGCAATGAAGTGAGGGGAGAGGGAAGGACAGAGGGTACTCTGACAGGATTACACATTGTTCAGCAGGGTTGAAATCAGAAGGGCCTAGAGATAGGGACAAGATAATGTGATAGGGAATCTTATTCCTCCCAGGCATGCCTCCTTCCCAGAGTCAAAAGATGGAATAGGAGGACAAGTCCAAGCCAGTAAACCTAGAATATTGGGGAGTCAGGCTAAGAGATACATTTATGTTTGTCTGGACTGGGGTACCCTTTGGAGCTGAATACAGCAGCATCCATAGCCTTGGAACAACATTGAGAAACTAAGAGCAAAGATCCAGAGAGAAGTCATAGATATGCACTCAGATGTCCTTTGTTTAAAATGAAGATGCAGATGACCCAGGCAGGAGCTCTACCCTTAAGAAAGAGACTAGAGCCGGGTGGTGGTGGCCCACGCCTTTAATCCCAGTACTTGGGAGGCAAAGGCAGGCGGATTTCTGAGTTTGAGGCCAGACTGGTCTACAGAGTGAGTTCCAGGACAGCCAGGGCTACACAGAGAAACCTTGTCACGAAAAACCAAGAAAAAGAAAAAAGAAAAAAGAAAAAAGGAAAAGAAAGAAAGAAAGAAAGAAAGAAAGAAAGAAAGAAAGAGACTAGAAATGTAAATAACCTAGGTGACTGACTAATCTCAGACAAGGGCTAAGAGTCTTTGCCATTTCAGTGCTGAAATAGGCCCCTGAGGTATACTCTCAAAGTAAAGAGTAGGTCCCAGGAGGATGACCCTTAGTAATTCATCTATTCAAACATCTGAGGATTGCTTCAAGTAAGTACCTGCTGATTGCTGACAGGAAGAGGAGGGTGGAAGGATCTTGACTGCACAGTGCTGGTCATCTAGTAAAAAAAAAAAAAAAAAAAAAAAAAAAACAACAATAACAAAAAAACAGTGCAAGATACTTGATGACACAGCATGCTAGAATGGGTCCTCAGGAGCAGGAGCTGGCAAAGGGAATTCAAGGAGGCTTGGAAGGAAGCTGTAGCACTGAATTTGTTTTCAAAGGCTCATAGGCTCAGAGCCCTGGTTCTACTGTCCTTAAAGGATGTGACAGTTTCTCATAGATGCCCTAGAAGGAGACTGGAATATCATTAAGTTCCTAGAAGGCAAAGGAAGCAATACCAAGAGTTTCAAAGAAGAGACCGTGTGTGGTGTATATTTCTATGCATGGAGACTAAATCTAATAGAGTTTGTGAAGGAGAGAGAAATCTCATCCAATATTTTCTTATGATAAGTTTAAAATACGTGGCTAGTTAAAAAGAACTATATTGTGAATACCCATATGCCCCAGTGACCCAATAAACTTTTGCTGTAGCTGCTTATTAAGCCTGACGTATTTTACAAGTAACGTCTATATGATCACTAATAATGATACCACAAGTCTACAGGTAATTACTAAAATTCAAATACTGTATCGTTACCTTTAAGAGATCAAGGATAATGTTTTGTGTGTCTTTGTAGCCACTGACCAGCTTGGTGACTAAGACCGTTGGCTCCTTAGACATCTTTGGTGAACACGTGGCTGGTAATCCCAGTGAGGAAGACTTGATTCAGCTAATAGAGCTAATGCACTCTTTGACATTTTAGTAAAAGGAGAAACTGTCCAATGGGTGGAAAGAGTCATGCGAAGAATTGGAGTTATCAGAAGGTTGTTGCATGGCTAAGAACCAGAAGAGCTGAAGCTGGTCTTCCTGGAAATCCTGCCCCACCCTGCAAACTGGTGAGGTCCCAACACATACCCAGTAAACTCCATCGTGGTGTAGAGCCATCTTCTGCTTCAGCCAACACTCAATTACACAGTAGAGGATAAAGGAGCTGAGGCTTACCAGCATTTATATGTAGATTTAAATTTGGGGAAATTACTGGAGAGATTTTTTTTTTATTACAAGACAATAGTATACACAACTGATTTCAAAACACAAAAATCCAAATTTGAGTTAACTGGAGAAAAAATAGGTTACAAAGATTACAATTGTGTTGTACTGTGAGTTCTCTCAATGCTAAAAAAATATTTTTAATATAATCTATTGTGTGTATTGTAGTATATGTTGTATAATTTATAAATATATATATATATATATAATTATGAGGCTGAATAAACAGGGAGCTTCTGGAATAAAGGATGGAGGGTTTTTCTTTTTTCTTTTCCTTTTCTTCTTTCTTCCTTTCATTCTTTCTTCCTTTCTTCCTTCCTTCCTTCCTTCCTTCTTTCTTTCCTTCCTTTCTTTGATTTTTTTTTTCAAGACTGGGTTTCTCTGCCATGTACATAGCTCCCACACAGACATCATGTGCACACAAATACACAGTGACAAAGAAAACAATCATTGTAAGATCATTATAGGAAGTGGAAGTGTTTAGACTAAGAAGGCTGTTGTAATTATCTTCCGTTTAAAGAACAGACAGAAAAGACAGTAGAAAGACGAGACTTAAGGCAGTAGCTAGGCCAACTCACAACTACAGATGCATATAATATTTGGATATGTACTCACAATGTACATATTTAAATACCAAGTGTTCAAATGTGAACTAAGGCACAACAGTTAGAGCATCGTCATGACTGAGAGCTGGATAGAAAATGGGTAAGATAAGATTGCAGAGGGAGCTGTGTGCTGGGACATTGGTGACAAACACAGCTGAAAATCACAGAGAAATCAAGGATTGTCCTCACTCAGAACTGCTTATAAATGCCTCTTACAGCTCCTGTGAGCATAGATGGTGCACAACCCAACTAAAGACCTCCCTTTACACACATGTGTGCATACATACCTGTGCATACCTATACAAGCACATACACTTGTCAGGAAGTGATAATAGGCAAAGGGGTAGTGACACAAAAAAGCACCCTACAGGTAGACTTGATGAGGTCGTGGGCCCTGCTATTCCCACCAGAAATGAGGTGTGCATGCACTTCCAATGTGACCTGTATGTGGCTCACTGGGGCCCTCCAGCATGGCATTTCACAGGGGCACTGCAAAGGTCCACTTAGAAGTCACTCAGGACATTTGTGGTAGAATTGCTTCCTGCCAGGCCACCCGACCAGCATCTCAGCTCCTAGGTGGCTATTAGCCTGGGGCTGAACTCCATTTCTCCTTGGCCTCATCCCCAGGCAGCTTGCAAATGGCATTTGTATTATCAGAGAAAGTTAGAAATTCCAGAGAAAGAACAGAAACAGGAGGCCCAGTGTTTATAGGCTGAGCTTGTATGCCTCACCCATCTTTTCGGTCCTATTCTCTTTTTGAGAAGCAAGTCTGTAGATCTAGCCCACACAGAGAGAAGGGCATTACACTAGGGAGTGAATGCCAGGAGAACAGACTACCAGAGCCAAGAGAAAATGCTGCCTGCTCTGGGCACTGCACCAGAGCTGGGAGAAGAGCAACCAGAAGCTTGTGTGTGAGAGTGTGTGTGTGTGTGTATGTGTGTGTGTATGTGTGTTTGAGTATGTGTGATTGTGTGTATGTATGTGTGTGAGCATCTATGAGACTGTATGTGTGAGTGTATGTATGTGTGAGTGCATGTGTGTGTGTGAGAGTGAGCAAGTGTATGTATGTGTGTATGTGTATATGTGAGGTATATATGTGTGTGAGTGAGTGTGTGTGTGTATGGGTGTATTGTGTGAGTGTGTGTGTGTGTGTGTGTGTGTATGTGTGTGTGTGTGTGTACAGGTGTTTGCAGAGGCCAAAAGAGGTATCCTGGTGCTGGACTTACAGGGAGATGTGAGCCATCCAATGTGGGTGCTCGGGACTGAACTCATGAACTCTACAAGAGCAGCAAACGCTTTCAATCACTGTATCTCCAGCTCCAAATGTATTTCCTTTAAGAAGTTATGGAGGTGGCTACTGCTCTATGTCTGCTTGTTTTTTGTCTTAATAGCATTCTAGGAGGAAACTGGAAAATCAATGTCAATTGTCCTTCACAGCACCTCCCTTCACACACACACACACACACACACACACCAGAATCTTCAAATCCTTAAGCTAATGACCTGTAAGATGATGATTCCAAGTCACTCATTTCCAAGAGGAGTTGGTCTTGGGCACCTCTGTGCTATTTAGGGAAGGGAGAGTTGGTTAATCTTTTGTTTGGCTTTTGTTTTTGAGACAGGGTCTCATGTGGCCTCTTGATCTTCTGATCCTCTTGTCTCAATTTCCTGAGGGCTGGGACTACAGCCATGCACCACCACGTTAAATTTATGTGCTTTTGGGGCTCACACTCAGGACTTCTTACACAGTCAGCAAGCTCTCTGCCTACCTAGGTGGCTATATCCCCAGATCTACTTACTCTTATTACCACTACTCACTGTAGTCGGTTGAGTCCTACTTCAACCTCAAACAAAGGTCAGGGAAATCAAGGTGTAAGGGCAGGCAGCCAAACAGCCAACCGTTTGAAATGAATCTAGCTGTGCACAGTGCACTGGGTCTCCCATAGACTGTGCTTTCAGGAAGTTGTGGGGAGGCTTGTTGACTTCCTGGGGGAGAAGGAACACAATAAGTTGTTGATTCCTTCTCCCTGTTATCTGGGTCAGTTAATCCCTGCATCCAGCTGCCAGCTGAGCTCGTCCCTGGCCAAGCCGCTCTGCTTTGAAATTCTCCCCCAGGCCACCTCGCCCAATGACGTCAGAGCCGAGAGAGCAGTGCCAGCCTCCACCCCCCACCCCCACCCAAGATGATGTACGAGGGGAAATGCATACTGTCTTCGCTCAGGAAACATCTGCTCGATCCAGCAGTCCTCAGGCAGGTCACTGCTTTATAAGTTAGTGGAACAGAATGGGATGGGAAGATGGGGAGCTTCGGAGATTATTCAACCTCACCGTCAAGAGTCACAAAGGCAAATGGGAGGCGAGGAAACGGCTTCCCGAGCAGACGCTCTCCAGGGACCCGGCACTGTTGCACACAGTCACATTTCCTAGCTTGTAATGGAAAACGAACGCTGTTTACAAGAGCTTAAAGTAGCTGAAATGGGAGCACCAGCCAAGCTGTGTAGTGGAGGGTAAACTCTCCTTGGAAGCTTTCAGCGGCCCTGTAATTATTCAATACCAAGCCTGAAATATAGACTCCTAATGAAGAATGTTATTCAGTCTCTCTTGGAAAATGAAACGCCACATTCATCGGGAAGCAGAATCCATGACCACTTAAACACAGGTCCTGGGCTCTAGCAGCTGCTTGACCTAACACAAAAGTCACTGTGTGGCTTGCTAGGAGCTCTCTAAGTACCAGTTCATAGTGCTTGGTTTCCAGCAACTGTTTTTCAGCTTACAAGCTAATGGAGAGGAACTCAGCCCAGCAGATAAGAGAAGATGGATGTGTTATTCTGTCTTCACCTTCTCCTGGCTCCACTGGCCCAGGGGGAACACAACTTCTCTTCACATTCACTTCACAGGGCTGCAAGTGACCGTGCTTTCTCTTTCATCCCTGTTTGCTTACCATGCCTCTCCTCTCTCAGGTCAATCAGGAAAGCCATTCTTGCTGGTGTATATCTTCTAAAGGTGTTGAATCAGAACAAAAAGGCAAATACTGTTGAGGGAAGGGGGAGAAAAAGCCTTGAAGCACTAAATGATTCAGATTGAAAGTTTAAAGATCCTGAAAATCATGCCTGACCTGGCAGCAGTGGGCTTTGAACCCTAACCATTTGGAGTCAAAGCGGATGGAGGAGAAGCAGGGATCACGGGATGCTTTGCCGTAATCTGTCTTCTGCTTTCATCTTGGACATTTTTCAGCTACGGTGAGGAGAGGAGACAAATGAGGTCTCACCATCGAGGACCCTGAGTTGGGAGAGGCACAAATTGCATTCCTGACACGGGCCAGCACTTGGTCCCCTGTCCATGCCTTCGCTGTCTTCTGTTAAAACTCATTCGTTTGAAATCCCATGGGATAATGAGTAGTGTGTGACAAGATTGTGTTTCACTTTCCCTTCATGGCTTGGTGAGCCCATGCCTTCCCATTGTGCACATGTTCTGTGTCTCTGTAGACAAGAACATCTTATTCAAAGAAGCCATTCCACCTTCAAGTGAATGTTACTTAGCATATCAGGGAAGACAGGAAACCTGATCATGCTCACCTTAAGAAATGAGGACTAGTCACATGCACCAAATATATAGAATGCACGTATTCATACAGAGGTGCGAGAGACACCCCTATAGGGATGTCCCTATATTTGAACATTTAGTCCCCAGTTGGTGAAACTGTTTGGGAAGGCTGGGAAGCTTTTAGGAGGCGGAACCTTGCTGGAGGAAGTATTTTACTCAAGATGGGCTTTGGTAGCTTACAGGCTGTCCTTCCCCATGTTCTCTCTGCTTCCTATCTATGTGCAGAGGAAATGTGAGTACTCCACTTGTTGACCACCATGCCTTCCTCACTGAGATGGACTGTGTCCCCTCAGAAGGGCAAGCTAAAATAAACCCTTACACATCTTAATTGATTTTTATTGGTGTATTCCACTACAAAAAAGTAACTGATAAGCAAGTCAACCAAATTAATAATTTATCTAAAGCCTTCCATATGTGACCTGATCAAGCAGGTCAAGTAAATACCTACTTTCCCAAGCAAAAAAAAAAAAAAAAAAAAAAAAGACTTTCTTGCAGTGAAAGTATTTTACAAAAAGAAAAGAACTGGTTATTTTTTGAGTACCTCACCCTTTTTTCTTTCTTCCTTCTGGACTATGTGACAGTTGTTCTCTGCCTGGCTGCCTGGCATGGTATAACACACAACATGAGGAGGAGAGGCAAAATATACACAGATTGACTCCCCTTGACCAGAGTGGGCACTGGAGTTATGCTCTGCTTTAGAAATTCCATCGAAGCCTAGGCAATGCTGCACCATTCAGAACAGAGTAAGAAGGCTTTGAGAACCTTGGAGGCTTCCCCCTGAGTCACACAAAAGGAACCCTATGATTACAGATGGCAAGGGACCATACAGATGTCAAAGGATCATAGGAGAAAATGGATGGTATTAGGAATGACTAAATCTTATCAGGTCATTTCTCTACCTACAATCCTTCAAAACACACTGGTGACTTTGCTATCAAGTCCTGAGTCCTCCAGAGGCTCTCAGGATCTCCCCTGGCCTGTTGACTACTTCCATCATGCAGAGTGCCAAGCCCATTGCTCCAGCCGTACCCACCCTGTGAACTGCTTTTCGTCTAGAATGTGGTTTTTTTTCCCTCTACCTTCCATCAGTCAACTCCATGTGCCCCTTCTGAGCATGTCCAAGCTTTTTCAGCAGCTTGTTCATTGTGTCTTCTTCAGCACACAACAGGCTCCTTGAGGGCAGAGGGCAGGTCTCCAGCCTGGCTCATTCATTCCAGGAACCATCCTGCCTGCCCTCAGTCCTGATGACACCAGTGTTTGGAGAAAGACCTTCAACAGTGACTTAATGTCTCCAGGTTTTAACAGATAGCTCTCTGAACTGACTGGGTGGTGTCTTCCCGATTGGTCTCTTCTGAATCCTACTGGGAAGCAGGAGGTGTAACGGGCAAGGATGGTGGATGTGGGTCCTGAGGGAGAAATCTCAATCAGAAATCCTGTGAAACAGGGCTCTCACTGTGAAACATTTGCGAGGGAAATCACCCTTTCTGGGAACATCACTTCCAAGGGTGATCTTTAACAGTGAGGATGATTTGCTTGTGCAAAGAATTTTGTACCACAGTCGTATGGCTTCTTTTACCTGAATTCCTTGGTAAGTTGGGGTGTACAGCATCCGGACTGAACCATTTCCAAACCTCACAGTAAAAATTGCATATGGCCGAGCAGCAAGACCACCCTCCCTAGAGCAGAACTCAGATGTTTTCAGGGAAGGACCAGTGGAAATGTCAGGAATCTAGAATTCTCCCCAAACACTGATTTGGGAAAGTCAATTAGACTGAATCAGTGATGAACCTTTCTGTCAGGAAGGTTTAAGTCCTCTGAGCTTGCATCATTTGTTTAACCTTCTCTAAATCATTAATTCACTTGTTGCCATATTGAATGCCTTTGATCAGTGAGCAACAACTGCTTCTCCCCAAGCATCTGAGTATCCGTGGGTCTATCGGATGTGTGGTTTGTACAGACTCGGCCTCAGAAGCCAAGATGAACCAACAGTAAAACCCTTTGATGTCCTTAGCATCTACACAGTCCTTAGCTGTTTAAATGAAATGGTCTCCCGGGGCTGGAGAGATAATGCAGTGGTTAAGAACACTGGCTACTCTTTCCAGAGGATTTGGATTTGATTTCCAACACCTAGATGGCAACTCACAGACATCTGTTCCAGGGCATACCATGCCCTCTTCTGGCTTTCATGGGCACCAGATACACAAATGATGTGCAGACATACATGTAAGCAAAACAGTAATATAAATCGAAAAATACTCTTAAAAAAAAAAAAAAAAAAAGAATTGGCTTAAGAGGCACCATTCTGTGTCTATCCTGTTCAAAAGCTGTGATCTTCGTTTACATCTCAAAGGGTCTGTTCAGGGATCAACTTAAACTCACAGTATGAGACAGTTAGTTCCCGTATTTCTAAAATCAAATACCAGCCACTTATTGATAATGACATTTTAATGACAATTTCATGAAGCATTCATTTACTTGTATAATCTTATTCCCAGGGTCAATAGGCATATGCCATAAAGTTTAAATTAGAGAGAAGCTGTGTTCGTTGACAAGAAATCTTCCTTCTTTCCTCCCTCCCTCCCTTCCTCTTTCCTTCCTTTCTACCTTGTTTGGCATGAGCCTTTTTTACTGCTATTAGTACCAACCCTACCATCAAATAGATCAATTGAAGAACAGAGCTGATTTTTTAACTTAATTTAAGCACTTTACTGGTTCCGCCCAGAAGTCAAATACATGTGACCTTGAATGTAAGTGAGCTGTAAATTCTCTCTTCCTAAAAAACCGATTTATTTAAATGTACTGAGTGTTTTGTGTGCATGTCCGTAAGGGCATGGTTTGCGTGTAGTATCTGTGGAAGCCAGCAGAGGGTGTCAAATGCCCTGAAACTCAAGTTATATAGAAGGTGATGGGTTGCCACTTGTGTGTTGGCAACCTAAACCTGAACCGGTCACCTGAGAGAGCAGTCAGCATTATAAACAGCTGAGCCATTTCTCTAGCCACAAATGTTCTGTCTGCCTGTCCGTCCGTCCATCCCTCCCTCCCTCCCTCCTTCCCCTTCTTTCTCTCCCAGCATCTCTAGTCTTGAGCTGGGCCAGGTGTGCGTGCAAACAGAAGAGACTAATTCCTTTCTTCCATAAAGAAAAGTAAGAGGGAGGGCTGGTGAGATGGCTCAGTGGGTAAGAGCACCGACTGCTGTTCCAAAAGTCCTGAGTTCAAATCCCAGCAACCACATGGTGACTCCCAACCACCCATACTGAGATCTGACACCCTCTTCTGGTGTGTCTGAAGACAGCTACATTGTGCTTATGTATAATAATAAAGAAATTTAAAAAAATAAATAAAGGTAAGAGGGAGACAGTACACAGAGAAACATAAGTCACTGTGTTTATTCACAGAACACAACTTTCTTCCCAGAAAGAACACACACTCTAAGGGATCCCACTTACACAATTCCTTTCCTCTGCCTTTTGCATCCTGAGTTTCCATATCTGTTAATCAAGGTTTTCACAGAGTGACTACAACTTTTCCCTGAGATCATTAAGGCTGTGTCTTGGCCACAGAATATATTTTCCTACAAAAAATTGCGGATCAAACACAGGGTTCTGAGAATCCCTGTTTTGAAGAGGTAGAATTCCTAAGAAAAAGGCAAAGAGCACATCAAATCACTACTCCAGCTTCATTCCTTTGTAAACCATTATTGTCCCCTCATCTCTAAACACTCTAGAATGGAAAGTCACCTTGGTACATAGGAAGACACTATCATCGGGCTATGCACAAGCTATCTTTGAAGCCTTAGGCTTGCAGTCAAATGCACAGCTCAAGAGGTATAGGCAGCGTTTTCTCAGTGGATTGTGGGAAAGGAAAAATCCAGATGTGGCAATTAGGAAAACTTGGTCATCTCAGCATGTGCTCAGTCAGACCTGGGACACTCCTCAGTGTAGTCTGGTATCACAGCAACTACTGATGCTGCCCAAGTAGGAACACAGCCACACTTGCTTGTTATCTCAAATCCCACCGTATCTGAGTCAATGAGGCATCAAGAAAACAGACATCACTGAATGTCCAGTATTCCAATATGGAAGGTCAACTGTGGATCAAAGGCCACTTTTCTAGTTGCAAGAGAGAGTGCCAAAGTGAGCCTGCTCTTGTATCTTGTCATCTTTCTTCCTCTCACTCATCCCCCCAAAAATGGCACAACAGAATGGCTCCTTTTCCCCACTAAGGATTTCCCTAGTGAAACATAAACAAGCATGGGCCCCCATTCAATAGTGGAAGAAGGTAGCAGGTTCTGAGTACGACCAGTGGGGAAGAAGGAGCAAAGGAGCTGGACAGAGGCAAACTTGGGGAATGCGTAGTGCTTTGAAGACGGGACGTGTGAACGGAAGGGAGACCCTCAGCAGATGTAGCACATCCAGAGATGTCTTTCATGGATGCTGGCGTCCCAGTCTCCTCCTTAGGCTTTCTTGTGGTAGTTCAGACACGCTTTCACCATGTCCTTCAGAAAGTTTGGAACTCCATTCTGCAAAAGAAAAGACTATGTTTCCAGGTGTTCCTCATTCTCTGGAATGTGGCAGAGAACAACAGGTTTGGGGGGGGGGTGGTAATCAAAGACAATGGGGCCCCTGAAGGTAAGACCCAGACCAGACAGGCAGCTGCTTAGAAGGCAGGGTCTTCAGTTTGACTTCTGCTAATAAAAACTACAGAGCTCTTTTTGAAATAATTATTTATTAAACAGGAAGGAAGAGGGGCTCGGGATCTGGCTCAGCACCGAAAAGCACATGCTTTCCCTGTGATGAGTCTGAGTTCAGTTCCCAGCACCTATGGCAGGCAGCTCACAGCCACCTGTCACTCCAGCTCCAGGGGCTCCAACACCTCTCTGGACCCTGCAGGCAAATATGTACACATTCCCATCCACATATGCATATAATCTCTTAAAAATAAAAAAAGGAAAAGAAAAAAATTGAAACGAAACAAAAGATTGGGATTACAAAGCAAATCAGGAGTCAGGAATTAGATTGCTAGATACTTTCTTAAAGAAGTGAAAGGGCTTGCCTTACTGTACTAAAAAATGGTGTTTGGGGTTAGGGGAGGGGGTGTGCTATTCAGTGTCAAGCCCTGTGTGGACTTTGTGAAAATGCTGTCTCACTGACTTCAACTCCATGCAGGGGGCATTATTTATCTTTGGTTTTTCAAAAAGGTAGGAAGTTGGAGCTTCCCTAACTAACAGAAGATATTGGGTAACAGAGCCAAGTTTCAGAATTGCTCTGTTTGCCTCTGACACCCATAGGCGTTCTTACTTTCCCACCAGCTCTGGAGTTTACCACAGGACCTGCACAAAGCCTGCTGAATTGTCATAGTGGTGCAGGATCCTACGAGTGGCAGCCTATAGTGACCTGGGCCACTACCACCATTCCCTGGCCTTAGAGAATGAAGAAAAGCAAGGACAACCGAACTAGAGGCTTCCTTCAGGCCAGGGAGGGTCTGGCCTGTCTCTAAGCAGGGTCTGACTGTCTCATAAGCAGATACTGAAAACACTGTAATCCCTACAAGGGGCAGCCTTATGTCTGGCAGTTCCAGAGAGTGATCATGGAGGGTCTGTGGCCACTAGCAGGGAAGGGCTGACATTCCTGGCTAACAGATTCTTTGTCCTATGTCTCAGCCTCCATCCTGGGTGTTGGCCACTCCAATTTTCACCAAGTCACTCAACCAAGCTCTTCATAAAAGACTCTCATTACTCCGGAACAATGTGTCTCTTCAATGTGACAACCGACAGGCTAAGTCAACATCTGTCAAACACAGGATCCCCACTGCCTGACTCCTGGGATCTCACCTTGGCTGCCCAGTTAATGAGCCAGGACGGAATTTGGCCACCTGGGTTATCAAAGTAGTACATGAAAACTGAAAGAGAAGAAAAGACAATTCAGAAGGAGGCGGTGGGGGTGGAGCGTGGGGGCTGGAAAAATACAATAACAAAGCCCTGCAAATCTGTCTTCCGATTTGGGCCCGGACAGTAGAAAGGAAGGAGCAAGTGAACTGCCAGGACCTGCCTTGTGGCTACTGACAGGAGCATTGTTGAAAATGCTGCCAGGGCAACACTTGGCTGTGCTTTCTCAGACACCTGATGAATGCTAGACGTTTGCACATCATCGTTATCCAAACAACCCCAGGGACCTGACAGCATACGAGAGGAAATAAAGACTCAGGAGAATGAGAAGACAGTCTTAACAAGCCTCAGACTTAGGGTTCAGATTTTTTTGCCTGGCACAGGCCACACTCATGCCAGTATGGCAGATTCGGATGCCTCTTGTTTTCCTTTTTGGGGACTGGAACTCAATGCTCTTGAGTCTCTGGCCTTGTGTTTGTGAGAGCTGGAGCCTCCAATCCACACCTGCCAATCCACCGCCCCTGTCTAGGCTCAGTCCCTAGAGCTACAGGATAAGCCCAAAGCAACTCTTTCTAAACCTGAGGGTTTCAATGTTCTGATTTCATTGGGGCAATAAAGAATGAATGGGTGGTGGGTGGGGCTGGAGAGTGGCCTCAGCTTTTAAAGAGCATTTATTGCTCTTAAGGAGGATCCTGGTTCAATTGACTTCTACAGACATCAGGCAAGAAACACACACAGGAGGCAAAAACACTCATGTGCATGAAGGAATAAAATAAATAAATGTAAACAAACAAACAAAAAGAACAATGGGGTCAGATTGAAACATCGACATTGAGCCCTAGCCAATCTGGGATGTGGATGGAGATACTCCCGTGTGCCGACCTCCCATCTCCTTTGTTCCCAGGCCATGGTTACATTCGCTAGATAAGCTTTTGTAGCTACACTGCCTACCATACCAGTTGGACCGGCTAGCTGCTGACCTGCACCCCGGGCTTTACCTCTGCTCCCCTTCTTGCCATCGCTCTCAATCGCCAGGCTCTGCTTGTACTGCTTCACTCGAATTACCCCAGACTTCTCAGGAAACTGAGGCGCAGAGACACTCTGGGCCAGGACCACATAGATCTTCCTCCCGTCCACATCCAGGTCTCGCCGCTGGCGGGTGTAGACGTACCGCACAGTCAGTCAAGGAATGACGCCAGTGTAAAGAGCAGCCCACATCGATGGCAGTGGGAGGTCGCTCCGCACCTTCCACTTAGCGTCCAATCCCTCCTGCGGAATGCCCACTTTCCCTGCAGAGCTGAGCTTCACAACCAATGGTAACTCTCACTGGAGAGTGCCTGTTACCTAGCTGTGAACAGATGCCTTGGGCTCTCCCTTATGCAAGGGTCACATTCCTTCTTTCTCCAAGAAGGCACACAGAGAGCACTGTTCACTTAGCGGTAGTCCTGGGGAAGTTCATCAAACACTCTCAGGTGCATAGGCTGGGATGTTCAGGACTTTAGAGAAATCCAGGGGCAGGACAGAAACTGCATCCATCCATAGATATTGTCTCCTCCGCTGTAAGCACAGACCTCTACACGTGGGAGATGTCTGTGTCACAACTCAACTGCAGAAAAACTTACGGATACCTCGAATTTTACTAGGCAGGTGTGCTCTTTCAGTTAATACTGGTTGACCAAGAACAGCAAAACGATTCCACCTCTGTAAGTGTGCACACAACATTCCCAAGGTCAGCAGCACTATTCCATCAAAGACAACAACATCTTTAAAAACTTCAATCTGGCCGGGCAGTGGTGGTGCATGCCTTTAATCCCAGCGAGGTCAGCCTGGTCTACAGAGTGAGTTCCAGGACAGCCAGGGCTATACAGAGAAACCCTGTCTAGAAAAACCACAAGACCAACCAACCAAACAAACAAACAAAAATAACCGAATAACAACAACAACAACAACAAAACAACAACAACAAAAACCCACTTCAATCTTTACTTTCTAGTAATTCTAAAATCAATGTACAAAGTGGTGGGTTTCAGGGTGGCATCTTCTTCTACACAAATCATTATACTTTCCATTGTCCTTGGATGGACTATTATCAGGGCAGCAATCTGTTCACAGCAACAATAATTAATATGCTTAGATGTGAGGGGAAACTCCCTATATTTAAGCCAATTGATTTACTTTATAAACAAAGAAGTGTAGAGGAAAATCCTGCACCCGGTGTCAAAGACAGCAGTCAAGAGGACCGTGCTGAAAAGAGGTTAGAGACAAAGCAGTGAGGCCTGCTTCCTCTGTCCTATCAGTTTGTCCGCCTGCTAGCTCACTTTTATGGGCCCCACCTGCTCTTCTGTGAGTTCAAAAGGCCTGGACTGACACTCTTCATAAACTGTTCCCCAATTTTAAAGCTCATCAATTCCCATCTTTGACACTTTCTCTGAAGGTTGCCATCCAGTGACCCTGGGTGTGGTTCCTCTCCTAAGCGGTCCTACCCGGAAAGAACACTCTGAAGTCTCAGAAAGTCACACAAGAAGCTCCAGCATTAGCATATGGTTCCACAAGAATCCAAGAGAGTGTTGTCCACAACTGCTGTGACGTTAGTGGATTCCCGTGTAAGGGCAGCAGCTGAGGAACACGGCACACTAAGAAAGACAGAGAACGGAGTGCTGGGCGGAAAGGATACATCTCTGTTGGACAGCGGGAAAGGGTACTTCACTTCCCAGTACGCCACCATCGGTCCATCACTCGCCTTCTCACAGAGTTCTGAAGGAGAACACAAGAGGTTAATGGGCCTGGAAAGTCCGGTGGCTTCAAGGAGTCTATTTAGCCTCAATGTGTGGCAAACCCTTAAATCACCAGGCATAGAACTATTTTTTGAAACAAAAGTATCATTGAAAGCTTGCTAGATGGTCTAGAGGACATATAAACACAGAAATCCCACATAAGCCCCTAACACCTGTCCATTGTACCAACAGCATGCTGGAATAGAATATGAGGAACTGGGTATCAAGAAAGAACCAGGAGCTTTAAAGCAGGTGAATTCACCACCAGATGTCACTAGAGTTCCAGGCGTACCATCAAGGCTTGCCTCCCACCGCTTAGCCAGATGGAGGAAGTCACAGAGTCTAGTATGTATAGGTTCACGGCATCTGGGAAACAAAAGGCCCACAGAGAGGCGTGTTCTCAAACAGCTGGAACGTGGCTGAACTATGGTTAACCCTGGGTTTCTTGCTTCTTTCCTCTAACCACTTGCCCACAGCTTCAGTACCCAAATTCCCTTAATGTTCATCCTCTTGGAGGAGAGAACAAAAGAACTGGGGGGGGGGGGGGGGGGGGGGGGGGCGGTGATTCTGGCCGTCCGGGGGGGGGGGGGGGGGGGCGGGGGCGAGGGGGGGGAGGGGGAGGGGGGGGGGGGGGTGAAAGAAAAGAAAAAAAAAAC